>RJWJ010005723.1:0-66500 GCA_004363605.1 Indri indri
TTTTTTTTTTTACTGATTTATCATGAAAAGGGAGTTTATTGTCTACTGTTCCCCCACTAGAATAATACAGCAGAATACTTTTGTTAATACTGCTTGGAGCTGATTCTCTTTATATTTTCTATCCTATTCTTTTTCATTTTCAAATGGATGCCAGGGTGTTTGGTGTTTCTTGCCTCAAGAATATTTGCCCTGCAGAAAGGAGACATAGCCTGAAGTCAAATAGCTTTGCAAAGCCTTTTATACAAGATTAAACCCACTGAAAATATAGTGACAGTGAGAGTGGGAACATTTAACACTCCACTCTTAACTAGGACAAAGAGGTGTGAGGTCCATCTCACTGTGCTGGTCACAGGTTACTCTTTGGAATTGGGCACTCATCAGAGGAGATGGGCTTAGTCACTGTGGGCTGTACTCAAAGCAGAATGCTCTCACCACTGACAGCTGACCCCTGAGAGGAACTTTTTCATCCAAAGGTGGCAAGCTTGACTAAGGATCCCAAGGGAATATTTTAATAGGATCATAAAGTAAGGCTCTTGTTGTCTCTAAATATTAAAAACGTTTTACATGTTAACCATAATAGGCTTATTGTTGCTATTTTAAAATTAATTAACACATTTATTTCTGTCAACTGTAAAAGATAAAGATAAATAGATATAACAAACAGATACAAGAGCTATTTGGGGCTTTCACTATTTTTAAGAGCGTGTAAAGGGGTTCTAAGACAAAAATAATTGAGAATCACTGGTCTTCATTCTTTGATTAAAAAGCTGAAATAGATTGACTCAAAAACCACAGAAATCATGCTGTTTACAAGTAACCTGTTTTCAAGATAAAGACATATGTAATTTAAAAGTTAAAGAATGGGGTGCATCAGGCAAAATGGCATATCATATAAATACTAAAAAAGAATTATACTTCAGAACAAAGAATATTACTAGAGATAAGATATTATGACTATCTTAAGTATATGTGCCTAATAACAGAGTTTCAAAATGCATGAAGCAAAAATGAATAGACCTAAAAAAAGAGATAGAGAAATACACAATGATAGTTAGAAATTTTAAGATTTCTTGCTCAGTAATTAATAGATCATTAAATAGAAAATTGATAAGGATACAGAAGACTTAAACAATATTATCTACCAGTTTGAACTAATTAACATTTATAGAAACTCCACCCAACAACAGCAAAATAAACATACTTCCAAGCACTCATGGAAGATTAACCAAGATAGACCAAATGTTGGTTCATGATACAAGTTGCAAAAAATTCACAAAAATTGAAACCACCCAAAGTATTTTCTCTGATCTCAATGGAATTAAACTAAAACTCAAGAACAGGAAGGCATATAGAAAATCCTTAAATATTTGACATGGGTCGAGAAAGAAGTCTTAAGAGAAATTATAAAATATTGTGAATTGAATGAAAACCACAAAGTAGCACATCAAAATTGTGGGTGCAGATAAAGCATACATTGGAAGGAAATTTTTTAGCATCAAATATTTCTATTAGAAAAAAAAAAAGGTCTAAAGTGAATATTCTAAGCTTCTGCTTTGAGAAACCAAACAATAAGTACCAAATTAAGTGTGAAGTAAGTGGAGAGAACAAATAACAAAGATACAAAGAGAAAACCAGAAAATAGAAAACAGACAAACGACAGTAAAGTCAGTGAAATCAAGTGCTGCTCTTTTAAAAAGATAATAAAAAAGATAAATGTCTGGACAGATTGATGAAGAAAACAAATAAATAAAAAACACAAAATACCAATAAAATACAATATATGAGTTCTTTAGGTGTTCTACAGACATTAAATGGAAAATAAGGGATATTATGAACAGCTTCATGCCATTAATTCAATAAAGTAGATAAAATAGGCAAATTCCATGAAAGACGCAGACTACCAAAACTTACTCAGGAAGAAATATGTCACCTGAATAGCCTTATATCTAGTAAGCAAATTGAATTTGTAGTAAAAGTCTTCACACAAAGCAAACTCTAGGCCCAGATGGCTTCACTGGTGAATACCAGCAGACAATTAAAGTGGAAAGAATATAAATTCTGCATGAGCTATCTCAGAAAATAGAAGAGGACAGACCACTTTTCGAGTACTTTTAAGAGGCCACAATTAACCCTGAAGCCACAATCATCAAGGCACTAAAAACTCATAAAAGGACAATCCAATATACGTCATTAATATAAACGTGAATTTCTTCAATAACATTTTAGCTAATCAAATATAAAAATACATGTAAAAAAAGACTAATATAGATCATGACCAAGAGGGGTTCATTTCAAGAACGCAAGTTTGGTTGAAATTCGAAAATCAAGTAAAGAAAACTTTGTACTTCCTGACCTCAAAATTTTATATAAAGTTATAGTAATCGAGACAATATTATATTGGATAAGGATAGGCGTATAGAACAATGTGACAGGAAAGGCAAGCTGCAAATAGACCCATGCTTAGGATAGTATTTTCAACAAATGGAGCTGCATAATATCCATATAAAAAGATTCTGACCTTCATCCTACACTATATACAAAAATAATTTAAATTTTTTTAACATAAAACCAATGGGAAAAATCAAAAAGAAAACTATCACGAAGGAATCAATGGCATAATTTTTTATTATAGTATGTATTATTAAAAGCACACAAATTTACTATCAGACATGACATGGAAAAATGTTTTCAGCAAATATTAAACAATGTGTTCAGAATCTTAATGAAGAAAGAAATCTAAAAATAACCTAACATACCTCAAAAGGGGTCAGAGAACATTTTAAGGTAATACCTAGCAGATAATTGCAGAATGTTAATCAACATGAGAAATATCAAATTTCACTAGAAATCCAACAAATGAAAAAATATGACTTCAAAAATTGGTACACCAAAACTGTGAGGATGCTTTGACATATGTAGTCATGTGCATTGTGGGTGAAAGTACGCACAGGAATAATTTTTCTAGAAAGAAATTGAAAATACATATTCAAAATTCAAAATTTAATGTTCATGTGCTTTGAATTCCAATTTTGGATTCTCAGAATCTCACTTCTTGAACTCCATCCAAAGGAAAGAATCAGAGATATGCACATTATTTTATGTATGGGTTTATTAATTTTAAAATTATGTATAACGCTACGAGAAAACAATCCATTTGCCATTATAATTATAACTGCCTGTTTCTGTGTCCTTTGCAATTACAGGTTTTAGTTATACACCTGTGTCGGTATTTAATTATAACCTGAACATCCCCACTAGAATTGATTTCCTATGAAGACAGGCACTTTGTCCACTTTGACACTGCTGCTTTCCCTGGGACCTTCAGCTTATAATAAGGTATTTAATAAATATTTGGTAATCAAGTGATCAAATAACTGATGATTCATCCACATAATATAACATTAGGTTCTCTCAGGAATAAATGAGCTGGGTAGATGCCATCGGTGTTACCCACGTTCTCAGGGCACTCCTGAATTCAGCATCACCCTTCTTTCCTACACCAACATATTCAAGGAACAGACATACTTTTACTTAATATATATGTATCTTTTAAATGGCTCATTTTTTATCTACATAAATGCATTTTAGAAGGAAACATCATATTATTGCTATGAGTGGAAAACTTTCACGTGGTATGGAAAGCAACTGTACAAATAAATACATGGAAAGAAAACACTTTATTAAATTCTTGCTAGACACATTTGCAGTGGAACACTTGAAACTTGAGATCTTATTTCCATTTCAAAAAGGAGATTTTACAGTGGTTATACATTTAACCCCAAACTGGGACTTACCCCATCAGAATAAGCAATAAAAATTTTGCCAACACCTTTTAGGGGTCAACAATTTTATGCTGAGCATCTACTACATACCCAGCTCTGTCCTAGGCTCTGGGATACCTCGTAAAAACGATTTGCTCCTGTTGGTTTACATTCTAGAGAGGAAATAGTTTGACTTACAATAAACAAAGAAAGCATTGAAAAGAGAAAAAAATCAAAAAGTCGTATGTACTCTGCAGAGAGTGACGGAAGAGCATATGGCAGGCGGGGATGGGGAGGCTGAGTCAGATTGGGTGGACAGAGAAAGAGCCAGTTAGGGAGAAAGTGGATTCCAAGCAGACGGAGAACCGTGTGTACACGACACTATTAGTAATTGAAAAGAGAATACTTTTCCCTCTTCAAAATGTATTCTTATTCAATGTCACTTAAAACTATGTTATCTAACCACCAGAGATGCAGAAATTTATATTCCAAACTCAGAAAACACTGGATTACAAGTATGGAGGTTCCTTACAGGCTAGATCTAGAAATTACTACTTCCAAGCTGTCAAGGAGAATGCAGTGAAGTCGGGAGGCCAGGCTGGGAGGACCCTTGGGGTCACAGTCCTTACAAAACAAAGATGCAATATTCATGTTTTAGGGGCAGTTTAAAGCTTACCCTGGGGCTCCTGGATCAAAGTCTTCCAAAGAGAACCAAAAGGGTCCCTTAATTCCACGTTTGGATCTGAGATTGTCTTTTGAATCATTTGCAGACACAGTTTAAGGTAAAAAAAAAAAAAAGTCCAAATAACAGCACAACCAACAGAAATACAATCGTTCATTTGTGCAGCACATTGCATATTTCCTTTTATTTTCCTACGCTAGGTCAATCTTTTCTAGAATTCTTGGAGGCATGTCAATCAGAGGTTACATCTCCCCACCATATAGGTAAAGAAAATGAGACACACAAAAGTGATGACCTTTCCAGGGCTAGCAACTCATGCAGATCATCTGATGCCACTTCCATGATTTGCTCTGTGTGTTGGGGCCCGATTTGATCTGAGTGTGTGTTGGGCAACTATCCAGGTGGGATATCTAATCATGTCAAATTGAAACCCAAAGCATGATAAAGGTAGTATGAAAACCTGGGGGTGTGTGGAGGGAGGAAGGTGCCCAGTGAATTCTCACACATTTCTAGTAGCTTAGCATGCTGTAATACCTAGAACATGAAATGAAGTATTGATTTCCCTTTATCCACCCATGTCTGCATTCCTACACCTAACGTTAACTCAGTACCTATTCCTGGCTGGAAATCTAAAGTTTAAAAAAGAAGAGATGAGGTCCAAGGAAGCCCATTTATAATTCTAGAGACCCTAGACTAGTTTGCTAGGTCAGCTGTATCAAACAGAGACCACCTTTTTACTAATTCCTGAGAGAAAGTAATTTGAAAATTATATTTCCAAGGGCTGCTATTTCATTCACGTCCCAGTTAGTGTTTGGGGACAGGGAAGGGAGGAAGAATATGACCATAGCATAAAATAATTTCCAATTTCCTGACTGCTAAATGATGTAAAATTGTGGTTAAACTAAACTCATCAAAGTTGTTATAGATAAAAAAAAAAGCACCATTCTAATTAAATTATATGCCTTCAAATCTAAATATTTTCAGAGAAGAGTTTTTGTCTCTGAAAACAGGGGCACCATTGCTTGAATAAATGAGCAGAAACATATTAAATATGGAATTCCTTATATTGGAAATGTCCAAGTTTGTGCAGTTTTTGACAAGCTCATCTAAATTTCAAGTATTATTTGATACATCGCTTCTATCCAATTATATACAATTCATAATCATGTGAATTTATGTCTTCTGAAAAAAAACATTTAAAAGCTATGTTACTTGTTGTTTTGCCAACATTATGCTACATATTTTAGTCAAACATAAGTGAATTCATTGACCAGATAATTAGTCTTTTTTTTTTTGGAGGTAGGGAAATTGTCAATCAGTTCTCTACCTAAACTGGGGTCTAGTAAGACTTCTATATTCTATGGTTGGCTCGGGAGAGAGGGAGATGAGAGAGTGAATTGATTTCTGAAGACACTCACTGGAGGAAACAGGAGGCATGGGGTGCTAAATTCTTCCCTTACGTTGTCCTGAAGCCTGAGATGGAAAAATAATATAGACACTAACAATATAATTGCCACCTTCTAGTGTTTTCCCTGCCCTTGGAACTATTAGTGGCTCTAGAAATGTGAAATCATTTATTTTTCCCCACTGCTAGCAATGTAGAAAGTGTTATTTCCATTGCGCATTTGCAGAAAATGAAGTTCAGAGAGGTCAAGATACCTACTCAAAGTCACACAGCCAGTAAGTGTGGGAGCCAGGCTTTACAAACACGAGTGTATTAAATGTCATGCCCAATATAGGGTTTTTTGTTTGTTTGTTTGTTTGCTTGTTTTACTCTTGAGCTGAAGATCTGTGCTCTCTGCAAGCTGAGTCTTAGGCCAGTGTTGTCTCTGTGAACCTGTGAGAGATGACCAAGTGTTGCCTAGTAGTTTCTTAAAGTGGCAGAGCAATAAGATCATATTTAAGTCAACAGGAATGAAGAGAGTCCTTTTAAGAAGACGGCATCCTTTGATCATGAAAAATGACCCGATGAGTTAATTTCCACAATGTAAATTCCATTCTTACTCACAGGCTGTTGAGATCTGACCATGGCTCCAGACA
Source organism: Indri indri (assembly GCA_004363605.1). NCBI lineage: Eukaryota > Metazoa > Chordata > Mammalia > Primates > Indriidae > Indri > Indri indri. Next base: position 6,484 of record RJWJ010005723.1, read on the forward strand.
TTGACTTTTGTTAAAAAACAAACCATGTTTAATCCCATGAAGAGGATGAAATATCATAGTTCTCTATGAAACATAATACAAACAGCTATAAAATGCCTAATAGGATTTTTTATATTTGATTTTTAAAATTCGTATTGTAGAAAGATGCAGACCCCAGCGGAACAATCCACAATTCTGTTCCGTGTATCACTTTGGACTTGGAAGGCAGGCTGAGCTTTCAGCCTTGTGACTAAATCCCATTGTCAAACTACACGGTGAATAGTTGCTCAAAGTAATAAACCAAATAAATGGAGGCTGGGAAGCTTTCATTCCCTTCCAAGTTCTCGCCGCCCATGCCTTAGCTAAGGCACTGAATTGTGAGGAATAGTCATTGCCGTTGGCTTCTTTAATCTAAGTTTAAATGATAAGTCCTCTGGTCGAGGTGGGAGAAATAGGATTCTTTTCCATCCAGTGTTGACATCGCTTCCTGTGTATGATTTGGAGAGATGCTTAACCTCTCTGGTGTACGATTTCCTTCAGTGTAAAGTGGGGATTTTAGTACTTTGTCTTCTCATAGGAACAGAATGTGTGTCACGTGTCTCGTCCATGACACCAATACAGTATGAGCTAAAAGACTCATTAATTGAAGGGAATAATTAGCAAATTAATCAATATTCCTTTCCTATTTTTCGAAGCATTTGACATACGAGCATAAGGTTTATGCTTACTAATTATCCTTATTAATAAAACTAAAATCAGCATTACTCTTCAACACCAAAGGGATTTCACTATTAAAATACTCTTTTAACATTGGAGAGAACAGTGAAAACCCAATTAGAAGAAACACAGTCACTCCTGAGACTTTAGCTCCCATTCAATGATTCCTAATTTCCATGGCCAGCCCCATTTCTGTAGTGAGTGAGCTGCAAATCCTACTTTAGATTACCTACGTGACGGTTCCATCCAGCTGTCACACAAACACCTCCTATCTACCATTCCAACCCAAATTTAATTCACCTTCACAGTTGACACAATTTCTCAGACAAGGAAGCTGAAAAACACACTGCCAATCTCTAATCAGTCATCAGATCCTAATATAGCTGCCGCATCGGTCTGTTTGCTATCATTCCACAGATATTTATCATGAATCTGTTCTGTCTCAGGTACAATGTAAAGAGCTGGGTATACAACGGTGAATGAGAAAACAAGACCCCTGCCCTCTGGGAGCTTCCATTCTGGTCGGGCAGTCAGATTTGCAAACACACACACACACAACCAAAAAGCAAACTGTTCAAAGAGTTGTCATCGATATAAAGAAAACTAACAACAGGTGACCTACTTTCTATGGAAAAAGGGACACATTTTGTTTGTATGAGGAACTAAAAGACGGTCAGTGTGGCGGAAGCCCAGCGCGCTGGAAGAATGGAATGGGATGGCACAGGAGAGGATTGCAGGGCTCTGGCCACCTAAAGCAATAAAGTAAGGAAATTGGCATTTATTGTAAGTCTTTGGGAAGCCGGTGAAGAGGTTTAAATTGTGCGGTCATGTGATCCACAGCTGCGTGTTAAAAACATCCCTCTGGCTTCTTTGTGGAGAAGAGGTTGGGAGGTGGAGAGGAGCCAGTCCTTGGAGTCGGAGATGAGGATGGTCCTGACCAGGCTGACGGCAATGAGGAAGTGAAGTATTTCCTCTTCTCCATTCCCAATTTGCTGAATTTATTTCAGGCCCTCGCTTTTTCTCATTGTGACCTTCACAAAAACCCTCCCTCGCATGTCTCTAGGTTTACACGTTCCTAATTTGTCCTTCACACCTCCTGCCAGACGGTTCGCCACTCTTCTGCTCAGAGACCTCAACTTCCTGCCCCCAGCCCACTCCCATTGTCTTATAAAGGTTCTCAAAAAGAGGTGAAGGATGTGGCCCAATGACCCAGGAGCAATTTCAAATGCTCCTGACCTTGTCCCACCTGACATACAGAGCCATACTCTCTGGGCACCACGAATGCATATTTTTATTTCTTTCTCCAAGTGATAAGCTGATCTCTCGTCTTCCCCATCATTCCCAGGAACCCTGCCCTCTAAGAGATAACTTAGCTAAACTCAGTTACTATGCAGAATGGCCACAAGTGGCTGGCCTACCCACCATTCATGTTCAGCATCTGTCTTCTTCCTATTATACCTTTAATTTGGTTCATTTTCTTCCCTCAACCCTGAAGGAGAGGAAATATCCCGTTGCATTGTCTAGGGAGGTGGGTGGGCATACAGGCAAACAGGTGATTCCAAAACAACTGGATAGTTATTTGGGTACAAGGTTGAGAGGATTGACTGAAAGATACCAAGGCAGGTAGCAAGACTCATTCTGCATCCTCAAGTAATTAGCACAGAGTCTAAGATTTTGGTGAATGAACAAATGAATGAATGATGAATAGAAATAATACCCATTACTTGAGGACTAGAAGAACACAGCAGTGTTCCTCGGTTAGTTCCCTTGATGTCATAAAGCAGTGATTATCACATAAGGAAGGACCACTTAATCTAAGATTGCTTTTAAGGCACTATGTTCCAAATGAAAAAGGACTCCACTAGTTGGGAAAGACATTTTATTTCCAAGCTTCTAAGAGGGTTCTACAAACAATAGAGGCTTAAAATAAAAAAAATAAGACAAAAGAAAAGAGAAAAACAAGTATTTAACTATTGAAAAGTAGACAGCCTTTAAAAAAAAAAAAACTTAAACATAAAAATGTGAAAATGTCGTTGTCAACTCTAATCCAAATACATTCCTAGAAAAAAAGATCATCCATGGTGATAGGGTTACTTACAGCTGTATACTTATTTAAATGCTATTCATATTCCTTTTGAGTTATTTCTTCATTTCAAATTCAATTGGAGATCTGTGCAAATCTAGCAAAATATTCTTTGGATTACAAAAACTATATAAAAAATGAACACAACCTGCAATTATGGAAGTATTGAGAATGTGCAATCCTTCACCGAGATGAAAGATTCTAAAGCGACATTGTCCACAGAATTTATTCCATTGAAGTGTTCGGCCCAATTGGATTTAAATGCAAAGTAAAATGGAAGTGAGCACTTCATAAAAACATTTCTGTTTGTATGACTTGAGTCACAAAAGAGAGTATGTAACAGGATATCAAGAAATGCTTGAAGCAAACTTTCACAATAAAGTAAGAAAGAAAAAGACAATCTAAAAAGTGTCTGCAATCCAAGAAAAAGCATGTGCCCTGTGTTTAGGGGGAAAAAGGGAAAGTGTTTGCAGCATGACTTTGTGTGGTCTTTCCCCAAGTATTGCTACGTTTAGACCTTTGGCCCAACTGAACAGGTGAAATGTCCTTCAGGTAAATCCCAATCCCCAAGAAACGAGCTGGGACTGCAGAGGGCTGTAGACAAACTCATGGATCAAATGGCATTGACCCTCAGAATCCAACATGGTCCCTGCCCTCATTCTGAGCTTATGGCCCTAAGCATATTCTAAATAAAAGTTTATGAAATGAATTGTTCTTTCTCTTATCAAAACTTAAAATGCCACATTATTTTAAGAGAAGTTAAAATTACAGGAGGGAAAATGAGCAGTTTCAAACTGTCAGACTCTTACGATAGCCTGGCAAGTTCAACATGAGGAAAAATAGAGTAATATTGGAGTCTGGGGCAAATTTATAGTTTTGACTCTTGACTTCCTCCAACCCCCAAATGCTCAGGGTGGGGCATAGAATCCACACCTGGAACATTAGAGTTCTGATAGTTCTGTTCCCTCATGGATTCGTCTCTCATAGCCATCAGATTACTGATACACAAGATAAATGCATATTATATAACACGTATTGCAAAGTCATAGACTGACCTAGTTCTTTAGCATCCTTCTTTTTCAGAAGATGTGTGCGAAGAGAAGCCAGGAGGTTAACACCGAGAATGCACAAAAAAAAAAAAAAAAAATAAGCTTTACATGATGTTACAGAATCTTATCTGAAAAAACATTTGTAAAACATATTTGATTTTAAATAAACAATAAAAGCAGCAGAGAGACTACAACAGATCATAAATAGGGTTACTAAAAGGTCACAATTAAATTAGAAATAGAAATGGATCATTAGAAATACTCAAATTTTTTTTTCAATGTTAAGAATCAAACCCAGAATTAAAAAAGAATCTTTTTTTTATTTCAAAGGTTGCTTCTTATATTGAAGCTTATATTAAAGCAACAGTACAATGTTCATAAAATATAAGTGTGATGCCGTAACATTTTCTTACATGTCAGAATACTGATATTTGTATGTATACTAAAATAAGAACTTTAAAATTGTACAAATAGATACATTAAAAATGACATAGAAATAGGGCGTCTCTCACTGAAACAAGACAGTTATATCTGGCACATATTAGTTTAAGATGAAAGTAGAAGCAAAAAGATTTACAAGAATCAGCAGTAACAAGACTGATGCTCAGAGACATAATTGTACATTGTATTGTACATACATCGTATGGGTTTAAGCTGGCTGAATATTATATATTTCAAGTTTAAAAATGCACTACATATAGAGTGTCCATAGTTTAAGGCGAAATTACAGCTCAGAACTGTTGTCCTTTCTAATTTTGTGGAAGCTTCTTTGACAAATTAAAAAAGAAGAAAGACTTAGATGTTCGTAACACATACACGATTTCCCTTCGTTGTCAGTTCATGGTGAGACTTCTCCTTCCCTTAAATATTTTGTATGCCAAGTGGTTTTTCTCCAGCGAAGTTGACAAACAACTTCAATATTTGCCTTTTTGCGAGAAAAGGTACTTCACAGTATTTACCACTTTGATGTCCTTGCAGTTTTATTAAATGTATCCTCTCTGTAAAACTCTGCTTGTTTTAAATGAGCCTTTCCTGGATTTAAAAAAATACCTGTTTACACATCTTCTAGATTCTTGAGAACGCCAGACACAGTTCTTAAGGCCAAATTTGAATCGTTATTGTTAAGAGTCGTCATCAAAAGTGTCTTTGGAACCATACAAGTCTGCTAGTTTCTTAAAACGAGGTCCCCAGTTCTGTAGATAGTCATAGTCCAAGTCTGAATCTGTGGTGGCAGACTCTAAGGAGCTCAGGGACCCAGCCACGGAGCCCCTGCCTTCGTAACCATAGATTTGGATGGAGTCATATGGGGGTGCGGTGGGGTCGTTATCTGCCTCCTGTATTCTGGTGTTGATGAAGTCATCGACATCCACGCTGTTAGGTGCTGGCCGGAGCCCAGGTCTAGGCATATACTGATATTCAGGTTTTATGTCTTTGCGAGGGATAAATCCATTAATCCCATCAGGATTTTGGAGGGTGGCGATATCAAAGGCTTCTGTGTCTTCCTCTCCACCCCCTTCATCGTCATAGGTAATGATGTTCTCACGGACATCTTCTTCCTCAAAGACAATGAGTGGTTCTTTCTTTTGCCTTCTCAGGGTCACGAACAAGACAACGATGACTACAGAGAAAGAGAAAGAAAGGAAGCATTGGTTAAGCCCAGTGTTCCCGGATGCTTCTCCCAGAGGAACTCTGCTTACCATAAACCACGGTGTACAAATGCTTCAGAACTGGAACCCACATAGGAAACCAGAGTTTTGCCTGGCACCCCCCAAGATGTGTAAAGTTGACCCACATCTCGCTGTTCCTCTGCAAATGCTGCCATGAAAACATGACATCCAACAATTTGGCAGGTTTGGGACTATTTTGCAATTTTAACAAATGACTCCAGACACCATATTCTTAAGAACAAGGAAGATTCTACATGTGTTGGTCTGCAGGCTCTTAAAAGTGGCTAATACCGTGTTCTCTTTGCAAAGGTAGGTAGCTGCCTTTCCAAAGTTTAAAAATGAGGACATTCAGTGACCTCAGGACCCACTTTCTTGTAGCAGGTGATGGCTAGTTCCTACCAAGGTCTGAGGAACAGCACCGACCGTACTTATAAGACTCTGTAGACTATCGTGCAGCAGAGGGGAAGTTTATAAAGATCCCCAGGAGACAGAGTCTTCTATTTATTTGAACATAGGAAAACAGTGTCAGCTGAAACCTCAGATGAAGCAATCTCATCTCTTCCCTGAGAGAGGGGATTCCATTAAGCTTGGGTGATCTGGAAAGAGTGAGCACAGTCATTTATAAGGACAGCTCAGACACTGTTTAATTCTTTATTGATTCCCTCCCCTCCCCCAAGAGGCTTCCATAATGTTCCATTAGAAGACTCTCCCACACACTCAGCAAGACTGAAGAAAATGCAGCTGAACTAGGCAAGCAGACTGAGCGCCCCCGAGCCCACCACCACTCTGAGATGCAGAGATGACGGGCTGCACTTGCCCTGGACTTCATGAGGTGCCCAGAGCTCTGTGCCTTGCTCTCGGCAGCACTTTTGCCTGCCCTGATCACCAGACCACTCCTTTTTACTCTTTGCTGGGCTGACCCTATTTTATCTTTCATCATGGAAACGTTTCTTGCCGTCCCATCCTGACACCAGACAGGGTTATGGGCACCTGGTCCCTGCACACACCTGGCCCTGTTCTGACCATCATCATCAACATTTATGACATGGTTTACACATCTCCCCCCCCACACACTATTAATTCTTGAGGGCATTTCATATTTTGTTCCCTCTGTTTGGAATATCCATCCCTCCCAGCCCCCTTCACCAGGAGGAAAACTCTCTCAGCATCCATGTCCTCCAGGAAGATGTTTCTGACCTTCCGAGGCAATGCCAGGCACTTCCTACACTGTGCCCTCACCACGTTTTGTTCATGTTCCTATTGTGGCACTCACCATGGGCCTTTGCTTACCTGCTCATGCACACTTTCCCTGATACACTGTCAATGTGTTGAGCACAGAGATCTTGGGGACTTCTTTAGTCCTCAGAACCTAACCTAGGGCCTGGCACCCAGATAATATTCAACAACTATTTGCTGAACTGAACTCACTGCTGTTTCCTATGGAGTCGGGCTCCATTAATACATTCAACATAGGACTAAATATCATGGGAAAAACCATAGGTTTGGTGTCACACATATATGAGTTTCAGTCCTAGTCATTCCCTAGTTCTGACACATTGGGACAAAACTCATCTGCCTGAGGCCCAGCGATGGCAGATGCTAGCATCAACACACTGGCGTTACTACAGTGTAAACCACAGGTGGGGTAGGATGCTGAACAGCGGGGCACCTAACTCAGCTGGCAGGTGCAGGAACAGCTTCCCAGGGGTCCCCATAAGCAGAGGCCGGCACATGGATATTGCATATGCTAATCCGTGGGAGGGTTAAAGGTCCTGCTTCTTCCTTCCTCTAGTTCCTGAAGTCCTTCATAAACTGTCTTTTGTCTCATGAGTACTCTTTCTGCTCTTTCTGTCCCTAACTTATCTCCTTCCTCTTGGGAGGCAAAACCCCTGTTCATACACCAGGTCTCTGCCCAAATTCCTCTTCTGCCAAAACTTCTCTGATGTCCCTCCAGCCCCCGGATGGCTTCTGCTTTACGCAGCCTTCTGTCCACGAGGCTATGGCTGCTCGTTCAAATGCCTGCTCCCGCCTACGCCATCACCTGCATGAGAGCAGACACCCCCCGACTCTTGTCTTACACTGTTCCCACAGCGCACAGCACAGCGTGTCCCTGGTAACCAGCCCGTACCGGAGAAGCACGTGTTTCAAGGATGGGCATCTAGGGCTAAGGCCCTTCCTGCAGGTGACCAGGGAGCCCCCTTACCCAGCAGAATGACGATGCAGGCCAGGATGGCGATCAGCGCCCCGGTGCTCAGGCCGGCGTTGAGGATGTAGGCCTCCGCGTTGCAGGACAGCAGCGCGCCGTTCACGTCGCACCCGCACACCTTGATGCTGAGGGTATTGGTGCTACTCATGGGCGGGAATCCACCGTCGCTGATCACGATGGGCAGAAGGTACAAATCCTGCTTCTGCCGACTGAACCCTCCGCGCCGGGCATACACCCCGGCGGTGTTATCTGTCGGAAGAGGAGACAGGGTGTGCGCTCACATCAAGACCATTCGGTGCACGGTGGCTTTCAGCCCGGCAGATCTGAGGGCCCTCTCCTCACCATGAAGATTAGCAAACAAAATCTTTCTTACTTGTTCTTTCTTCTAAGTGTCTAGAGAAGCTACAGCCATTTGGCATGGTAGGATCATAGAAAAATCTCTCTGCGTTTGGGAACAAAACTCAGAAATTGGCCCTTTAGTATTCGGTAGATACTGAATGCTGTCACTGGCAGGTTTAGCCACACCGTTTTCTGTGTGGGTATTGCCCCTTCATTAAATGCCACAGAAAACATGAGCTCCAGCTATATACGTTTTGTTAGCATAGGAAATAATTAAATAGTCAAGTGAGTGTGAGGAAAAAAACAACAAAAATGCTTATTTTTCATATTTGCCCTTTTCTACTTCATGACAACCATTTGGACAATTTGTGTTTTTTTTACAAAAGGAATTCCAAGTCCATCCTCAAATCTTGCCCAAACTATGGACCCACTCATGACTCCCAAAGGGAAACAGCTTCCTTAAAGAGGAAATATTTTACAAACCTTGCAGCAGATTTATGGTTTCTTTGAAGCTCAAATACCATCATCGACCCAGTTAAATGTGTCACCCCCTCCTGCTTAAAATGATCCTGCTGAAAACGATTCTAAGTTTTCTCTGTTGCCTACACAGCACAGTCCACCTCTGCACGGTGGACCGCCAGATATTTCCCTGACCTAGACTTCACCTTGTCTTCCAGGCCCACACCCTGACCCTTCCAAAATGGATCAGTTCAGCATGACATGGAGAACTCACTTCTGTTCCCCAAGCACACCAAGCTCTCCCACGTGCCTGGATGTTTTATCCATTGCTCTCTTGCCCCCCCAAAGCGGTTCCCTTTATCACAACAGTTCAAGTTCTCACGCTTCAACGTCAAACTCAAAAGTCATCTCTTCTGGGAAGCTTTCCTAGGTCTCTCCCATCATCTCCTGTGTGACCCATCACACTGTATATTCCTACAGCAATAGGTGTCCCCCTTTTCTGTTATGATTTGTTGACATAACCACTTTGACCTCCATGAGACTGTGAACTTCTTGAGAATAGGGGATTTTATCTGATTCATCTCAGTCCTCCGGTGCCAAACACAAAGCAGATAGTCGGTAAATACTTGTTGAACAAATGGCGTAACTCTGTTCTGGGAAGGGTTTAACCAAAATTCCAGATGTTGGTTTTCATGTATTTCTCAATCTTTTGTAACCTCTGCCTCCCAAATTCTTCCTCATCATGTTTTCTCTACCAGCACAAAATCTTTTTTCTAGGATGTATTTTCTGGTGGGAAAACATTACTATTATAAAATGGTAGAAATTTTTAATATATGCCATAAAATTGCACATACACACACAATGGTCCCCTGCCTGTATCTGTGGGTTAAGAATTAGTAATTTGCAACAATATGAATGATATGACCGACATCATGGCCCAATAGCTGGTAGGCTTTACAAAGGCTGACAGTGCCATGAATTAGCTCCTGTAGTGGGAAAAAAATATCTTAGGCTCTCAAAATTAAATTGATATATTTTAGGTTAAAGGAAATGTACAGTTGTTCATGGGAGATTGGTTCCAGGACACCCTCCCTCTGCAAATGCCCAAAACCACAGATGTTCAAGTCCCTGATATAACCTACATACATCCTCCTGTATACTTTAATTAATCTCTAGATTACTTATAATACCTAATGCACTGTAAATGCTATATAAATAGTTGCTATACTGTATTTTTATTATTTATGTTATTTTTATTGTCTATTGTTAGTTTTTATTATGTTTTTCCTAATATTTTTGACCTGCTGTTAGTTGAATTACCTGATGTGAAACCCATGGATATGGAAAGCCTACTATAATTTATTCTCTGTGAGGTGGCAGATTCAGTCTCATTTAGGGATGAACAGACATTCTGAATATTGCAGAAGGTAACGTGTGTATATTCACTGCCTCTGGTAGGATTTTTAATGACACATTTTCTGCCCTTCACTGCAAACATCTCAATCAAAACAAGACAGAACAGTTAGCCCTCAATTCTGTATTTTCTGAATTTTGTACGACCGGCATATATTGCTCTTATCACTAGAGAAAAATTATATATATTATGGAAAAATAGTGAAAAAATAAAAGCAAACTAGTCAAAATAGTAAGTGAAAACTCAGTCATTTGACTGTGCTTTCTAGTTGTAGGTTATACCATTGTTCTATACTTAGCAATTACAAAAAAATTACATATCTATAATAAATTATTTCAAAACAGGTTATTTCTGGCAATTTTTTCTTCTTACATATTGTCATCTATTCCAATAAGACTCTTACAACCTAAAAATTACAATATCTACCTCATTTTAATGATCTGAAACATACCTAACACCATCATGCATAAACACGAATGTTAAAAATTTAAGAAGAAAAGCAAATTAATTAAATTGCTCGGTCAAATATAACTCTCTATTATAGGTGATATCTCTGGTGGACCATGTACTTGGTGTATCTATCAGCTTCTCCTCTAGTGTCACGGTTGGAGAGAATGTAAACAGAGTGTTTTTGTTTTTATAAACTTGTGGCAGGCATAATTTAAAATCTATTCTTCAGTGTACTATCCATGCACAACTGTACCTCCAGATCACAGCAGGCTGGCTAACACATGAAGGTAATTGAAACTCAAACATTAATGGAAAATGTGGATCTGAGCAGGACACCAGCATGAAGAATCTAGAAGTCTCATATTATGCATAGCTGAGTCCTCTCAGATACACTGAAACTATTACATAAAGGCTCATCAAAGTACCCAGCTGACCCAACCATTTACTTATCTCTGAGTGATAGATCAGTAGGAGGTCAAGATCTTCTTAAATCTCTTCTAGGAAAGCATGTTTGACATAAAGCGTTTTAAGATGAGTTTGAGTAATGGGAAAGAAATGGACTAAGTATGTCTTTGGGGACATTCACTCATTATATGCTTTAGAATGGGTAATTTAATCCCATCTAGAGCCTCATTTGTTCATCTTCAAAATGAGGAGACTGGTGGATATTGAGCATGCCTCAAGGGTGGTTATTGTTATTGGAACTAAATAATGCAATAAAAGCCAGTGAGTATCCTCTGTGTTCTGCTTGCAGAGAGCTCAGGGAATTCTTCTACCAGAAAACTTACCACCAGTATCGAGATCCTTCAAAGCTAATGAGCTAGGAAAGGTGAATGTGGTAGATAGAAGACATGTCTAACAGCTTGGCTTGACACTTAGGTGGTCTATATTGCTTGAGTCAATAAAATATTCCCCCTCTAGATCCAAGTTGCCCTAGTACCAATGGGAATGCGATCTTTCTTTCAGGAAGGGCATTTCTGAGGATTCAGTATTGTGGCTTATCTGTCTTGTGATCCACTCTGATCACTGATCAAAAATAGCTGCTATGGCTCATGGTCAGGAACTCCATGAAAAACAAATCTGGACACAGAAATGGAAAAATAAAAACAAAACTAACAACAATAACACAATTCCTCTGCTAGGAACCAATTTTGCATCCTAAGTTGGACTATAGCTTCTCTTTCATCCAAATTAAGTAGCCAGCTACTCCCTATGTAACTTTGAGAGGGTCCCCATACTCTGAACATACCCATTACTGAGGTTTATGAAGGACGCAAGAACAAAAGAGATTCGGTGAGAACACATTTCCAGGGAAGTGTCAGATTTGCTTCATCGTTAATAAGATGAGCCAGAAAAAGACACACATGCCATCAATTTTAAAATTTCCATCAAGAGATTTCTTAGATCTTTTTCCTACATACAGCTTCAAAAAAGCAAACCACTCAGTCTTTGGGGTCAAACAGACCTGGGTTTGAATCTTGAATCTTCTATATATTTATTGCCCAACTTTAAACATATTAAATAAATGTCTTGAGTTTCTATATTCTCATCTGTGAAACTAATAATTTTTAGCTTAAATTTGATTCCATTCATAAAGCTATTTAGCATAGTGCCAGCCTGTTGGAGATGTTCAGTAAATATTAATTCTTTTTTCTGGAAGCTCTCGTCTTTGAACAGTCGACTAATGAGGAAGAGAAATTTATTGGCAAAGAGAGGAAAGTGAATTCTTGGAAATGTCATTGCAGCTTTGAAGGCAATTGTCTACACAGAGAGCCTGGCATCCAGAGGTAATAAGAGTTCATGTTCTTCAGTCCTGGGCAACATATTTCCCATCATAAAAAAAAAAAAATGTTTTTTTCAAGCACCTCCGTTTTTCATCTTGACATCAATGTTCTCATCCCTGGCCACAGACATGCAACCAGTTCCATTTTTCCCCCACTTAGGCTGAAACTTGCAAATGAGGCCACTGATTACTAGTACATGTCATGCACAAATTGTAGTGTTTCTATTAATGGAAAAAGGAATTAAAGTTTCAATTCTTTTATGTCTTCAACCTGGACTCATAATCGTATGCTGTTTTTACCTGTACACTCTGTCATTATGCTAACAAAATATAAAGGTTTCTGATAATGATGGTCTCCATGGCACCAGTTTGGGGATGCAAATTATAAGGATTACGATGATGATGTAGCCCAATGGAGGGATACATAAAACTGACATTAAAAAGGAAAACTGTGATGGAGGAACAGCCCTTGATGACAGATTGTACTAGGTGCCAAACTCGCATTAGCAAAAAATAATAAATAAATAAAAATAAAAAATTGGAGCAGACAAAAATGGGCAATATATGCATGACTATGGCTCCTGCACATTGGAAACTTAAAACTAGCAAGCACGACTGCAAAGGACCAGTGCATGGTGCTCTCACCATCATGCCGGGAGCCAGGCTTCTGTCACCCCGCAGCTTCTCCCAAGCTCTTCAGATGCTCCTCCTAGCCAGTCCTTTCCCTCTGTCCCTCTCTCCTCTGAAGCTAAAAAATCCTCATTGCTTGACCTGATCAGAGACATTCTAGCCTATGAAGAAAGGCCACAGGGTGCCTCAGTCTGAGCTCCTCTCTAGAGGCTGCTAGAAGATCTAGGAGGACCTAGGACAAAACTTACACTTACAAAGATGCTTCTGGTCCAAATCTACCTAGTTTACCATTTCAGCTCAAACCTCAGAGACAAAGTAGATCTACTGACCACGTAACAAGCTCTCACACACTTGAAAATGGGTAGTTATCCACTCATTAGCAGTATAATCACCATCTGATTATTTTCCCCTGGTCCCACTCCACCACTTTCCTCCGAAATATGGCAATAGCTCTATCAGAATAATGGAAAACATATATATGTGTGTGAATGTGTATATATATATGTGCGTGTGTGTGTGTGTGTGTGTGTGTGTGTGAAATTTATATATAGTGTGCTTCTCAAAGGTCTTAGTGGAGTTTTAAGCTTTAATAATTTCAGAAGGATAGATGGTACACAATTATTTTAACTCAAACTCCTCCAGGTTTCACCGTATTTCATTAGCACACAGCTGACCCTGGAACACTGGTATCACTGCATGCCAATTAAGCTAGTTTCTTTTTATCAAATTTCCCCAACATGGTTGGTTAATTAGATGAACTCCATCATAGCCTATAGCTAGAGCCAAATAGACTCAGGTTCTGGAAAAAAGAACAGCTCTTAGAAACCTAAGAATTCTGTGCTGGAGAGACCCACAAAGAACCAAGGGTGCTCATTTAACAGCTCTGTTCCCACAGCACTTCCAGAAACACACACAGGGAACACATGAGTGCACACTCCCTGTGAAAACAAACCAATGTGCTAGAGGCAAAAAGAAATATTTTCTGTCCTCAATTATTTTGGAATGAAGAAAATGCTACAATGAGGCAAATTCTATAAAAAACGAATGGAAAAGATTGACCCAAGACTCTGATGTCTCCCAACTGAATCAAGGAGCAACACACTACTAGGGAAGGGGGTGATCACATTCTTTCAATTAATGCCTTTCATATTGAAGAATCCGCAAAGTAGGAAGCACAATAAAAAAATAACATGGTGAGAGTACATGCTTGTGCACGTGTATGAAATTCAAGCACGTGTGTATGAGCTATCTAAATGTGCAGTTTATTGGCATTAATAGATTTTGCACTGTTATATTTTATCACGTTTCTTACAATCAACTCTCCCTCCATTTTTGTTTGATAATAATTTTCTCCTTGTTGGTAGGGTATATATAGAGAAAAGAACATACTGCTAAGTATTTCTTAGTTTAAAACAAAGAAAACTACCAAGGCATTCAGTGGGATATAGACATTTAGGGTCTTTAAGTGAGTTTGTTAAGTCAGTGACCATAGAGAACCTTGAAGGAATAATGGGTTTGATCCACCAAGAAAACTTATTTCTTTTTTTGTTGGGTTGGAGAGGAAGTGGGTTCCCAGATAAACTGTGTTCTGTGTGTGACAAACTGTAGCAATGAATTTCGGGCAGAAAAAAAAGCCATAATTATTTACACAAGTGAAAATGGCAGTGCATTAAAAGACATCTGTCATTTGAATCTGCCAACAGAGCATCTTCCATATTGGAGCAATTAAGAGGAAAAAATACATCCCACAAAAATCTGTTAGGCTACCTTTAAATTATAAAAGTGAAAAATCAGAAGCAAATTTGGATTCTATTTGCTGCTGCTCATAAAAACAAAAACCAGGAATGTCTTTAGTTTAGAAAAAAATATAGAAAGTAAAAAAGACATTTGCTAATTGGTCTAATCAGGGTGAATCTGTCTTGGCTGCCCTTACTCAGTCAACCCTGCTTTCCATAGAAACACTTTTTGTTTGTTTGTTTGTTTTTGTTTTTTAAGCAGTGCAAACTTAACTCTGAATGTATCAGAGTTCGTTTGATCTGCAAGTTGGCCCATCTTGGATAATATTACACTTGCAAAATAAAAGCATTTAAAGGTCATCTCATCCTGGCCCCCAACACTAGGCATCCAATATAATTTTGTGGAAAAATAAATAAATGAATGGATAAGTGGATGAAAGGGTGGGTGATGAGGCACTGACTTCAGAATATTCTAGCATCAAAAGATGCGTTGTCTTTTCAGACTAAAGCTGATCTCATAACGTAATCATTTTTCCCATAATAATAACTTAATCATTCCTGAAATTTCTAAAGAACATTACATGTTAAAAAAGTGTTTTCTTGTCCACTCATTCACTTTTAATTCATGCACTTAGTTGACCCATTTTTCTGATGCGTTGGGATACTGCCCTCATGGAGCTCATATTCTAGTGGGAGACAGGGAAAGGTGTGATTAGAATGCAGTGATAAGAAAAATAATCAAGGTTAGTGCAGTGTTCCTGGAGCACAAAGGAGGAAGCAGACTGAAACAACTTTATGTACAGTGAGACTTGAGGAAGGAAGAATAGGCAGGGAGAGTCCATTCCAGGCAGAGCAGAAGCATGGAGGTGTGAGAACAAGACATATTTGAGAAACGAGACATGGTTTGAAGTTTCTGGAGCTTCACGTTTAGGGTAGCAAGAGAAAGGCGATGATAGAGGCAAAGTGCACACAAGGTAGATCACAGAATGTCTTGCTCACTAAGCTTTGAAGTTTCAGAAAATCCATGGGAAATGCAGAGCCAAAGAAGAATTTTAAGAAGAGAGGGAGACGTTACCATGTCTGTTTATTAGTGAAGACTTAGTGAAACAGGGGCCAGGCTGGGGTCAGACCTGTTTGGAGGCCACCATGTAGTCACAGCTCCTCTGGGGGTAATTCATTAACAGCCACTCTCAAAATCAGCTGTGCTTCACAATATAACTAAATTTGCTTGATGTGCTTTTGGAAACTCCCAGACATCAGGGACTCTCGCTGTGTCACAGGGACTATTCATTGCTGAAGTCCCACTCTTAGGACACTTTCTGGCACTTAGTGTAAGAGAACAACATATCCTTTCATGATTACGGAAGGATGGAAAGAAGAGATTGTCACAGGGAAACTAGAAAGTACCTAGTTTTTGAGGAAAGCCACACTAACACTAAATGTGGAAGAAACATCAAGGGTGGAGGAGGTCAAATGAAACAGGGAAGGGGCTTCATGCTGTGTAAAGGGCTGCTCTTGAAATTGGTTGACTTGGAAATCCTGAGTATTTTTGTTGTTATAATAGTAACTTAGTGCAAGCTTCTAAAATTTTTCTTCACTGCTCAAATGACAAGACAATGTTCTGATAGCCAAGTAACCCCATGATCTGATAAACTTGCAATTTCGGTTGAGATGGCCCATTGCAAAGCAGGTGGCCTGGGATTCTGGGATCCTGGGATATAATCCAATTATGCTACCAATTTTTGGTATTTTGGTGCCTTTAACAAGGTCTGCCCCCCAGGAGAAACTTTTAAACAAAGACTAATCAATTGGGGTTTTAACTGAGCCTAACTATCTTTGGGAAAGGAAATACTCAACTTCAGCCCACTCTAGCCATCCTGTCCCATTGAAGGGAGGAGAAGAAAACTGAGAAGCATTTGTGTAGTTCAGAGCCCAGAGAAACAGGCTTACTAAAAGGCCAAGACTTAGTTATAGGACTATAGAATGCTTACCCTCCCTCCACTACTTACTGCCACATTACTAAAGGCCTATTTACAGCAGTTCTATTTATCTAGTGCATCATGTCCACCTATAAAGAAAAATTACAAGGCATACTAAAAGGCAAAAACAAACAAAAACAAAAAACACAATTTGAAGAGACAGAGCAAATATCAGAACCAGACACAAATATGTCAGGGATGCTGGAATTACCAGACTGATAATTTAAGCCAACTATAATTAATATGTTAAAGTCTATCTAGTGGATAAAGTAGATAACATTCAAGAACAGATGGGCGATGTAAGCAGAGAGCTGGAAATTCTAAGAAAGAGCCAAAAGAAAAGCTAGCACTCAAATGCACCATAACAGAAATGAAGGATGCCTTTAATGGGCTCATTAGGAGACAGGACACAGCAGAGGAAAGAATCTCTGAACTTGAAGAAAGATCAATAGAAACCTCTAAAACTATAAAGCAAAGAGAAAAAAAACTGAGAGAAAAAAACCGAGCAGAATATCCAAGAACTGAGGGACAGCTACAAAAGGTGTAAGATATGTGTAATGGCCATACCAGAAGGAGAAGAGAAAAAGAGACAGAAGAAATAGCTGAAACACTTATCACAGAATTTCCCCAAATTAACGTCAGATACCAAACCATAGTTCCAGAGAGCTCAGAGAACATCATGCTGAATAAATGTCAAAAACCCTACATCTACTCATATTATACTCAAACTACAGAAAAATCAAAGATAAAAATATGCTGAAAGGGGTCAGAGGGAAAAAAAATGCCTTACCTGTAGAAGAATAAAGACAGGAATTGCATCCAACTCTCAGAAACCATGCCAGCAAAAAGAGAGTTGAATGAAATATTTAAAGTATTAAGAGAAAAAACTCACTAACCTGGACTTCTGTACCCACCAGAATTATCCTTCAAAAGCGATGGGGAAATAAAGACTTTTTCAGACAAACAAAAATTGAGAAAATCTGTTGCCAGAAGACCTGCCTTGTAAGAAATGTTCAAAGAAGTGCTTTAGGGAGAAGAACAAGAACAGGTCAGAAAGCTGGATCTACAGAAAGAAGGGAAGAACATGGAAGAAAGAATAAGTGAAGAGACATAAAAAACTTTTATTTTTCTTATTTTTAGTGGACAGGGAACATAACAATTTGTTCACAATAATAAATTAAAACAATGTATTCCATTATGTATGCTTATTCATCTATGCAGTGTTGCATCATTTATGGAAGGGGATATGTTCTGAGAAATGTATTAGTGCAAACATCATAGACTTACATGACCTTGATGGTATAGCCTACAACACACCCACACTACATGACAGTGTAGCCTATTGCACCTAAGCTACAAACCTGCACAGAATGTTACTGTACTGAATAATGTAGGCAATTGTAAGACAACAGTACTTGTGTATCTAAATATATGTAAACACAGAAAAGGGACAGCAAAAATATGGTATAAAAGGTAAAGTGTATGTGTGTGTGTGTATATATACACACACTTGGACTTGGTTTAGCTGTCAACTAGTATGCTAAGAAAGGACAGAAAATGAAATCATATAAAATGCACAAGTAAAACTACAAAAGGCAGAAAGAGAATAGAAAACATAATTAAAAAATTTACTTTCCAACAGCATTCAAAACACAGCTAGCTGTGTACCTGAAATGCATGGAACAAAAAATGAAGAAAACTAGAAAGCATTCCCAACAGTAATAAAAGGAGAATTGGTTCACTGGAAAGTCAGATCATGCTTCTGGATGGGAAGAATATTCTAAAAATTTTAGCTCTTTTTAAATTAATCCATAAATTTAAGGAAAACTCAATAAAATTCGCAGAAGTACTTATCAGGCACCTGAAAAATAATTTTAAATTATATCTGGAGGAATAAAGAAAGCAAACTTTATAAAATAGCAATAACATGAAAATAGTGTGGAGAAAGCACCTGTCATGTTTTAATATATATATGTATAAAACTATTAGAGAGTTAGCATTACTCTATTAGCACTAGAGTAAATTGACAAAATGGGAAGAGTAGAAAGTAAAAAATAATCTAGTCGTTCGTAATATAGAAGATAATAAAGATGGTGTTGCAAGTAGTTGGAAATGACCAATTGTTTCGTAAATAATACTTAGGAAATGGCTGCAAGTGGGGGATATATATTTATTTTACATGGATAAAAGGCGAAGATATATAAGAAAGAAGAAAAGATAGGTCAATATCGATATCAACTGTGGGTAAGAAAAACCTTGCCAAGGATAATATTAAATAGAGAAAAACTGATACAAAAAGTATTACATCTACACTTAAGAACACAGCATAATCAGAATGGAAAGAACATTGGGAAAACCTATGCAGTAAATAGGTCAAAGGTTAATGACATTAATAGATGAAGAGATGTTACAAATCGATTGCAAACCAATAAATATATAATTTAAGAACTGGGCAAAGAACATGAATAGCCAATTTATAAGAGCAAAAAAAGAAATGATCAATACTTATTAAAAATGCCTAGATTTAGGTGATGAAAGGAATCGGAATTTTAAAATGTTATTGTATTTCATTTATCAACTTATTAATGATTAAAAAGAATAATACTATCTAGATTTGGCTTGGATGAGAGAAAATGGGACCTCACCTGTTTTACTAATGGTATTATAAATTAGTATAACGTTTCTGATGGGCAGTTTGTCAATTAAATATCAGACGCTTTTGATCTGGTAGCTCCACTCTAGGAATTTATCCTAAAAGAATAATTAGATATTTGGCAAAGTGTGAAAACAATGTACTGACACACATTAGTCAACGGACACCATATATCCTCCTAGTGGAAGTTAGGAAGATAATTACAAAATGTTGACATAAATACACTGATGTGTAAAAATGTGAATCACATATTATTG
Source organism: Indri indri (assembly GCA_004363605.1). Classification (NCBI taxonomy): domain Eukaryota; kingdom Metazoa; phylum Chordata; class Mammalia; order Primates; family Indriidae; genus Indri; species Indri indri. The sequence continues at coordinate 25,886 of RJWJ010005723.1, forward strand.
CTATGGGAAAAAGTGGACATGTATTTCACAACAGCATTTTTAAAAAGAAAAATATATGTAAAGAAAAAATCTGGGAGACTATAGAAAATAGTAGTGATTATTTCTGAGTAGTATATGATTGAGTTATTCTATTATGTTTTAATCTTACTTTTTCTGCTCATTTGTATTTTCTAATTTTCCTATGAGCAATATATATTAATTATGCAATAGAAGCAAATTATAAAATTTTTTTGCAAATATAATTTACTACTATTATTATGGCTGTGGTTAAAATGGAAATTGAAGTAGGTCGTCCTTCTCTGTTCATGCTTTCCCTGGAATTCTAAATTGATGATTTAGATTTCAAAACTTTCCTCTTCTGAGGGTTGTTATTATTTTACTAGGGTAAACAAAGGCTTTTAAAAAAATTAACTAGAAAAGACACGACTATTGCATCCATTTTATAGGGTGTTATGTGCACCAGACAAGACCGTCCAAATACTGAAACTCAGATTTTTCACTTATTACAGTGTGACCTTGGGCAAATCACTGACCCTTCTGGGAGGTCATATTCAGGCCTCATTTGAAAATGGAATAAAAATATACAGCACACCCACCTTATGGGGCTATTTGGAGAATTAGGTGAAACAATGGCATGAAAAAGTTTTATAAATCAGTGAAGAGCTACTTAGAGAAGAGGGATTATTCTCAGTCTTTTTTTTTCCCTTGCACTTTCCTTATCCATTACACATTTCTTATGTTTTAAGAGATGCCACATGTCTGATATTTTCAAAGGAAATGCATCTCGAAACCTGGGCGGACCAGCTCTTCATCTGCCCAAACAGCACCATTCCTGATATTTATAGCCCAAGATGGACTTAAATCTTGAAGAATCATTCAGTGTTCTACTTTCCTGCTGCCTGCTGAGTCGACTTTGAAGCTTGGGCTGGTAGAATGGAGTAAGATAAAAATGAAGTAAAAAGCTTGCCTGTGTATTAAGATGGCTTTTCCTCTTATATTTCTAAAGACATTGAAATGCTAATGCCAGAGTTTAGGCAAACACAATGCTGATTATTTACGTGGCACAGTGGAAGTAAACACTCAAGGAGAAAGAAACTTGATGCTTTTACTCAGCATGATATAAACCATTATCTCATGTTTTCTATGGAAAGCAGTCTCAGCCGAGAAATTTGGTAACTCAGTAGGCTATTAATAGGATGTGGAATGTGATTACTCCTTTTGGATTACTTCAATATGTAATTACTTTTAGGAGCTGGTAGAAAGAAACTCTATTAAATGATAATTATACGACCGTATTTGCTTTAAGGTTCTGTAATAGCTCTAAACATGGGAGTTTTCATTAACTGTTTGCCATAGTTAATAAAGTAATTTTTCTTAAAAAGTAGCAATTCTCTGCAAAAGTGGTAGCTCAACGGTGGTATTAGTCTCTTATAGGAGAGGGCAGGAGAGATGAATTGGGCCATGGGCTGGTTGACCCACAGTAATACAATCGCCCTGAAAATATAGATGGCATCTGAGAAGTACTGTGACAAAGTAACCCCCCAGAGAAAAATACGTCTCAGTATAATGTTTTCATAGGTTAACAGCAACTAAATGTGATTGCACGTATAGGAAGAAAGAAGACTAGGCAGGTGATGGAGGTGAAGTTAGCACAGGGTAAACCCTGGAAAAGCCAGCTGTTTGCCTGTGATAAGTGGCTTATCCCACGATAAACAGGGATATTGCTGGGAATACAGCCAGGAATTAGACCTCAAATGTAACTTGGGGATGGTATCAACACACAGATAAAAGTCTGACCACAAATATTTGAGAAAATAGCTAATCAAAGAGATTGGGACGTAAGAGGCACGTGAGAGCATCAGAGCTTTCTGGACAACCGAGCGCATCACTTCACTGTTGATAAAACCAAACCCATTTTGCAATATATTGTTATAAGTATTTCTTCATTAAAAAACGGACATGAGCCTAGGCTAGAACAGTATAGCTGTCGATCAGCCCAGGGTGGATTTGGAACTAATCTGGGAATGCAGAAAAATTCCAAGAGCAGAAGCAGGGATTCTCCTGAACTCAAATACAGATAGATGTACACATATCTTAGCATTATGAAAACACTCCTTGTCCTGCTTTTTTCAATTCAACTCAGCATGCATTTTTTTCAACGCTCACTGCATGCCAGTCTCCCTGTTTTGGGTAAAACTATCATTACAAAAGGAAATTCCTACATTACTGAAAACTACCCATCTTCCTTAGTGCTTCGCAGAATGATCTCTTTAAGGAGTTTATATGTATGTGTACATTAACTAAAGCCAACAGGTTAAAAAAAATCCTAGCTAATATACAAAATTAAAGAACGCTAAGCAACATTTCCGTTTTAAAATGGTAGGAATCATTGATAAAGTGAATCACAGGTGGTTCTGTGGAGTTCCTTTAAAACATATGTCTCTACATGCAAAGTCCTTCACACCCCAGATCTTAAGAACATGTTCACTGTAGAAAGCAAAGCATCAGGAGAGAGAAGTCTCTTTCATAACACCTGGAGCATTTTACATCCTCATCTCATTTGATGTGTGCTTGATTAGAAGGCTCATCATTAAATTCTCAGATAAGTTCAAGAAATAATAAAATATGTCAAATCATATTCCCTCAAAATCCTAGCAGCATGAGGAGCCCTTCTCTGCTTTAATCAGCGTCACAGTAGGGTAGGCAGTGAAGGCCGTAGTGTCCAGTCTCTGAGCACCTGTGTTTAAAACCCAGCTCTAACTTCTGTCTGGCTGGTTGATTTTGCGCAAGTTACTTAATGGTTCTGTGCCTCATTTTTCCTCATCTGTAAAATGGGGATGATATCAGTGCCTACCTCTGGCATTGTTAAGAAAATTAAGAGAACAGACTATGGGAAGGATCTCAGCGTCGTTCTTGGAACATAGCAATTAATGATGGGGAAAGTAATTAGAAAAGCTTAAGGTCCTATAAGCCTGTTCTCAGTTATGGAGAAGCAATCAACCTATAAGCTGGTATCCAGCTAGCATGGTGCTAATGAAAACAACCGTGTTCAGAAAGACCACCTTTTGTTCCCATGTGAAATGATGGTATTCGTCTCCCTGCGTTCACAGATCTGCACTGTCACAGGTTTTATGGATAATTTCCACTAAGTAATGCACAGAGAAAAATACTGCAGCTGACAGTCAAAAAAAATTTCTTTTTTGTCCCTGGTTCTGCCGCCGATTCTGTCCAGGGGCTGCATCAGTCTGGGCCTATGCAATAAAAGCACCTAACAATCTGCAAGTCTAGAATCTCCTTGGCTGAGGAAGAGAGAAGCAGAAATCATATTAAACGTTGCCGTTTTTACAATGGGCAAACAGGGCTTTGTTTCACGGCCTTCAGGCAACAATTCTGCAACCACCTCTAGGTATCAAGCTCTGTGCCCCAGCCACATTGCATTAAAACTGTGCTTGGAAGGGAAGTCCAGATGAAAGAATAAACTGTCTCTCAACATTGAACTAATCTCTTTTAATGCTTTACTTGATATCAATATTCATAAAGCCATGCTTCTCCCCAAGGGTTTATCAACCTCTTAAAAAAAAGAAAGATAAATGGAGTTGTTTGCATATTGACCCTGTAAGCTTCCCCACTTGGTTTTCCCACTGCTTCATGAATATCAAAGCCAATAAAAAAAAAAGTAAACTAAAATTAGACTCACTTATTCACACGCATCAAACGAGCCCATGTTTCAAAATAAAGGTGGCATTATTATTTCCTGTTTGTTCTTCAACAGGAAGGCATCATTCAGATTAGTGAAAATTCTTGCGTTGCGCAATATAAACGCCATTTGTTTTCCATTTCTACTTCTCTGAATGTGTAGGAACCTTAGTACGAACCTCTGTTGTCTCTTACTGTGAAATTTGGATTGTGAATGATTTCAGGGGGTAGGCTGAAGATAAATCTTGGTCCATTGGCTGTGTCATCCTTGTCATCTGCACTAATTGTAACAATTGGCTGAAAGAGAAAGGTGGCCCATAAATAAATCATGCTGACATTGGCACATCGTTTATTCAAAAATTCCTAGCTGGCTAAAAAGCCTGGTTTTAATTAGAGAACACAGCTTCAGAGCAAAACTAGGGCTCTGAAACCTTTCTGGGCAGTGGGAGGTAACTCCAGGTGATGCTTTCAAAAACAAACTCTAATTCCAAATGCGTTGCTCCTAGCCAGGGAAGGGGAAAGCTGCATTATACCTGGTTGGAAAGTGGCTTGGTCTGATCACTCTCACAGATGAAGCCTTCATAAGGGGCAGCAAACTTGGGAGCATTATCGTTGACATCGAGGACCCTAATGGCCACTGGGACTTTGGCTTCCTGATGCCGGTTGTCTAGAAGGAGAGAATGCAGATGGTAAAGAAAGGCCATGGAGAAATACACAATGGTACAAATTTATTCCTGGGAAAGAACATTTAGCTCCAGCCACCTGTTTGGGCAGTGAAGGGAAAGGCGTTGGCCTAACAGCCATCTAAGAGCTGAAAAGTATGCTCATTCCAGTGGGAGTTGGATGTCCTGGAATAAATGTCAATATTAAGACCAGTAAGAATGAAACCACTTTTCCACTTCTGCTGACTCTGATGCTGAGCTTTAATTTGAAAGGTTTATAATGGAGCACGATCCCTGGAGAGTAATCTATCAAAGTGGTTCTTCAAGGGAAAGCCCCCAGAGCAGCATCAAAACCACCTGGAAACTTGTTGGAAATACAAGTTCTCGGGCCCCCACCCCAGATCAACTGTATCAGAGGTTCTGGGGGTGGGCTCCAGAAATCTTTGTTAAAACAAGCCGTCCATGAGATGCACGCAGGGCTGGATGCATGAGCAACTTGACGCAAGATCAAGTTCGAAAACCGCTGGTCTATAGGTAAGTAAGAACCCACAAATCTTGGCTCTAATGACTGTGCTTCATCGGGTTTAATAAAAACTAGTGACAGGAAAGACTGGGAAACCCTTCAGTGATGATTATGAGTTTCAAACTGCCCAGGGCTATCGGCTGTCTTACCAAGTCTGTAACCAGTTCTGCCAGAGAAAATAAAAACATCTCTATTTGCCTATCTGTCTCCCTAGACAAATAACCAAAAATAAAATTTAAAGACTCAAAAATATGCTCAAGGCTAAAAAAAAATTAGTCCATCTCAGCTATTTCATTTTCCAGAATATAGAGTCTGAAGAAATAATATTTTGTAAAGCAGAATCAAAACCCTTAGGAGAGTACGTACGGATTTCTGCTGCAAAAACAGAGATGTTGAGCCAGGCGGTTTCCTCTCTATCCAGAGGTTTCGTAGTTTTAATAAAACCATCCTCTGGATTAATAGTGAAAAATCTGTCGAGGTCAGTATGACGATCAATTGAATACCTAAGCAGAATGCAAATGAGGCAATTAGACCCAGACATTCAGAGCAGCTTAATATTTGAATACTTTCTCCATGCTATATTTAAAGCAACTTTTTCAATGAATCGCTTGAGCTAGGTTTTCTTTTTAATCAAATTTACTTTTCAAACTTTGTGCATGAATCTTTTATAGAAATCATTTTGCCACATTGGAATTCTTTATTCAGTACAATGAACGAAAGAGCTGTTTAGCATATTTGATTGAGAAGTATAATAACATGTTGCATATTTCTCCATATTTACTACAATCACCCGCCATCTGAATATTTATGAAACTGCATTTGGGAAGTGAGTTTGCCTTACTCCCAAACTACTCAGAAAGTTGCAAATACATCAAACCTTTGCCAGATTTTTGCATATGAAATATTAACCAGTTTCAAGTTTAAATAGTTTCAAGTTTATCTAAATGTGTCCTCAAAGATCATTTATAGCCCTAAAAATCAGTTTTCTCCTTATTTAAAGAAAAATGCTAACTGTATTTTAATTAGTTTATCTTGTTTTGTTTTAGGGGTCCTCAGTTGACTTGGTTCTGAATTTCACGGTGCAATATGCAAATCGACCTTGGCTATTCATTTGTCGGCCATTCTTCCCATACCTTAGTGACTCCAGGCTGGGCATAACAACATAGCTTAAAGGTTTTATCTATCCACTAAGAAGGTAAACTTTTTCTAACAAAAGACAAAAGAATTTATAGAATATTATTGGGGTGTATTTATGGCAAGGTTAGGTAGGAGATTGGGGGAAGAATGGCCTATATCGAGGTACAGTTAGGTAAAAATAACTTGCCCGGGATAACCACAGTGTTGGTAATATTGGGGCTTTGGTTTTGATGGGTCTGTTGAACTCCAAGGTCCTTTCTCTTTTTACTCCACTATATTCACTCCAAAATAAAAAAGAACAAAAATGGGTTATGTTAATTCAAGTAAAACGCGGAGCTTCGTAATTGGGTGGTTTCTTGCTCTTAAAAGTCTAAGCTGTTTTTTCCTAAAATTTGCAGAACATGTATGTCAGAAAACTTTTATTGATGGTCAAAAATCAAATATAATGTTAGAGGTAGAAAAGATGATGAATATCAGAGGGTTTAATCTTCTAAATTCACAAAAGATGGGATTTGCAGGCAGTCTATGTCTAGTTTCTCGGGGAGCCAAAATATTGCAGCCCAGGTCTTCCAATCCCAGATTATGTTCTTTCCAGGAAAGGGACCAGCCAGAGCATCACTTCACAGTATACAAAACATGAGCTCATCCATGGTGTCGCTTGACTTCACAGCTCCCCGTGAGAAGGGAATGATGAGTCCCTTTCCCCAGGGATAAAGCTGAAGGCAGTCACACATCTCATAAAGGTCAGGAGGGCTCAGTCACTGAGCCTTCATTAGACAGTGATATGTGGAGAGGAGACAAAAAATCATAGAAGACTTTTTTTCTGCCATGAGGAAGCTTACTATTTAGTTGACATGACAACATGTCAACACAAAACACAGGAAGAAAGATAATTAATAATTCGAGGCATTATTCTATAGAAGTAAGGGCATGACTTTTGGTTTTGGAAAGTCCTAAGGTAAGTAGAACTTCATGCTCCACTACGTACAAGCTGGAAGACATTGGAAAAGCCACTTAAGATTTGTGAAGCTCTTTTAGCCTGGAATATTAATAGTACCTAACTTTTATTTTATCTGTGAGGATTAAATGAAATAATGGATGTTTAAGATGCATAACCTAGTGCCTCACACACAGTAAGCAGCACGATGAACAATAGCTTCCATTGTTTTTGCTGTTGCTGCTGCTGCTTTTACACACTGAGGACAGATCGTGGAAGCTCTCAAACGTCAGAGTGTCACCTCCATCCTGAAGCCCCTGAGAAAGTATGGAAGGCTTCTGAACAGAGGAGCAAGTAAATAGAATCAAGCTGTCAGGGAATCAATAAAGTAGGATGGACAAGATGGTCCAGGCAAGAGAGAGTGAAGGAAGGAGCAGAGGAAACTTAAAATCTGATGTAGTTTTTAAAAGATGAAGGATAAGAGAGTGAAGTACAGGGGTGATGGAGGGAATGGAAAACTAGGTGATTAACAAAGCCCCGCTAGGATTCAGTGGATATGTGGATATCCGTGGGAGGCTGAGTGTCCGAGAGGGGAAGATATGGAAGGCACAGAAAGAAAGAAAGCAAGGAGAGGTTGAAATTCAAATAGGGATATGCGGAGGGGCTAAGAGGGCAAACATTCAGCTCTGTTGCAGATCTCACAGAGTCAGGAGGGAGTCAGATTTTCCATTTTTTTTAAGTATGTCCATAAGTACAAGCTCAAAAGTATGTCTTGAGTGAATGAGTAACTAGTGAAAGAACAAGGAAATGGGGGAAAATGCACAGCAGACAGTATAATAAATACTGAATTAGAATCGGGGAGAAAGAGCAGCCTAGAGGCAGAGAATCTGAAGCACCGACTCGATTCAATCATGACACAGGTGAAAACCCTAGCGGTGAGTGGACACAGAGAGAAAGGTCAAAGTCAAATAGCTGAGCCTTCAGGAGCCCCCGGCGCCTGGACGGGGATCAAAGACTTGTGAAGACACCAGGTATGTATGATTCTACCTGAAGCATGAAAAGGTTAGTGCCAAGGAAGCTCACAGGAGAGAATATTTCAGAAAGCAAATGGTAAACAAAAGGGTGTCTAAAGCTACAGAGTCTGAGAAAGAAGATTTGCAAAATGTTCGAGCAGCTAAGAGTTTGGGTGACATCATCAGGCCTCACTTATGTGTCCAAGGAGACAAATTTCCTTAAAGGTGAAGAGAAACAATCAGGAAATTAGGAAACGAGGATAAGAGGCCCATTGAATAAAAAGCTTTGAATGTTCTTTCATAATTTTTCTGGCAATTCTAAGAACAGAGACCAAAGTGGGTGGGAATGGAGGGGTTGGTTCATGTGCAGTATTGAGCATCCTTGGATAATTATAGACATGGAAATTGCCTACATGCACAGAACAGCTACCACTGAAAACATGACCCAAATAACCAATTGCAGATGTGAATCTTGGGAGACAATGAGGTACAGAAAGAACGAGTGGTTGTTCCCTGTGTTTTTAAGTCATTGCTCTTCTGAAAAATTGCTAATGCACCTCAATATTCTAGGCCAAAAATAACTCATTTAAAATTCACATCATGAACATTTTTAAGTACTTTAAAGGTGTTACAAGGGTCCCCAGTCATTATGTAATGTGTCTTCCTGCACAGAGAAAACACAGTCATCAAACATTCTTGGGAAATCTTTCCATTAGTGGCCGCTGGGTTAGAGTAAAAAGCCCAAAATGGACTCAGAATAGATCTAGGCTAACATCTAGTCTTCAACACTGACTGGTCATGTGACTTTAAGGAAGGCTTGTCATTGCTTTGAGCCTCAGTATCCCCATCTATCCAATTCTAGAGGGGGCACAGCCTCAAAGAACGTTGGTGAGGATTAAGTTAAATAATTCTGTGAGACATGTTGTATGAGGTGAGAATATTCTCAATAAATGTTAATTCTCTCTTGTCATCCCAGAAGGAACAGTGTTCAAAGATCCAAAGGCAACTGTACAACACTTACAGTTGGGAATTCCTTCTGCCACTATTTCCTTTGATATAAATGGATGAACTCCATTGTCCAAGGTAATTTCTTTTTATGCACTTTCATGCACTTACTTTTTGTAGGCATCTACCTCCCAAAGTAGACTGGGAACCCCCAGTCTGCGCTCATTGAAGATTTGTTGAATAAATATGTGCATGAGATACCATCACTTTTATCATGCTTCATGTTTACATTCAAAAACTGTGTGCTTGAGTTTCCAAGCCAAATTGAGTGTTATTTAAGTTATTCACTCAGTAAATATTTATTAGACATCACTATGAGCTGTGTACTGTGTTTATTGGAAGGATGAGTGGTGAACTAGAACAGAGGTCAGCAAGCATGTTCTCTAAAGGGCCAGAAAGTACATGTTTTAGGCTGAACAAGGAGTGGGGTCTCTGTCTCAACTACCCAACTCTGCCCTTGTATTAGTAGCATGAAAGCCATAGATAATATGTGCAAACAAATGGTGTGACTGTCTTCCAACAGAACTTTATTTAAAAAATACCTGGTGAGAACAAAGATGGAGAGCTCATAGTTCCTAATTTCAAAACATACTATAAAACTACTGTAATTAAGACTACATGGTACTGGAATATGGATAGATGTATCAATTGAAGGCATGTCAGTAATAGTCCAGAAATAAACCTGGGCTTCTATGGTCAATTTTCACCATGAGTGCCAAGACTATTCAATTAGGAAAAGGATAGTCTTTTCAACAAATGGTGCCAGGACAATTGGATATCCACAAGTAAAATAATGAAGTTGGGCCCCTCCCTCACAACATATATAAAAATTTACTTAAAATGCATGAAAGACATAAACGTAAGAGCTGAAACCATGAAACTTCTTTAAAAAAAATAGGTGTAAATGTGCATGAACTTAGACAATTATTTCATAGATAGGGCATCTAAAGCAACCAAAGGGGAAAAAATAGATAAACTGAAATTCATCAAAATTGAATCCTTTTGTGCCTCAAAGGACATTATCAAGAAAGTGAAAGGACAACCCAGGGAAAGAGAGAAAATATTTGCAAATCATATATGTGATAAAGCTCTAGTATCCAGGATATATAAATAACTCTTACAACTCAACAATGCAGAGATAAACAACCCAATTACAAAACAGGCAGGAGATTTGAATAGACATTTCTTCCAAGCAAATGGCCAACAAGCACATAAAAAGATGCTCAGCATCACTAGTCATTAGAAAAATACAAATCAAAATCATAATGACATATCACTTCACACCCACTTAGGATGGCTATAATCAAAAGAGGCAAACAACAAGTGTTGCTGAGAACGTGAAAAACCGAAACCCTTATGCATTGCTGACAGGACTGTAAACTGGTGCAGCCACTGTGGAAAGCAGTGGCGGTTCCTCCAAAAGTTAAACATAGAGTTACCATATAATCCAGCAATTCCACTCCCAGGTATAATATATACCCAAGAAAAAAGAAAACATGTGTTTATACAGAAATTTGCACAGGAATGTTCATAGCAGTATTATCTGTAACAGCCAAGAGCAGAAATAACCCAAATGTTCATCCAGCTGATGGATGGATAAACAAAATGTGATATATCCACACGATAAAATATTATTCAGCAATAAAATGACATGAACTGCTGATACATTCTATAGCATTCATGAACATCAAAAACAGTATGCTAAATGAAAAAACATTCAGTTACATAAGACCACATGCTGTATTATTCTATTTATATGAAATATCCAGAATAGGCAAACATATAGAGACAAGAAGATTATTTGTTCCTGGGGGCTGAGAAGAAAAAGGAAATGAAGAGTGACTGTTAATGGGTATGGTGTTTCTTTTGGGGGTGATAAAAAGGTTCTGGAATTAGATGAGAGGGATAGCTGAACAACCTTGTGAAATATAGTAAAAACTAGAGAATTATACAGTCTGAAGGGGTGAATTTTGTGCTTTATGATATGAAAATTTTTTCTCAGTAGAAAAAAGGAAGAAGCAAAAAAAGTAGATGGCAGCTAGATTTGGACTGTGGGCTGTAGTTTGTTGATCCCTAAACTAGACAGATATGTCCCCAGCCCTCTTTGAGAGTGCAGTGAGGACAATACATAACCTAAGTGTTGCTGTGATGGAGCATGGTGGGTGATGTAGGTAAGAGCCAGTGGAAGGAATCTCATCCAGCTCTAGGAACCCCTGGAAGAATTCCTACAGGAGGAAACACCTAAGTGGAGATGGAGACAATGAGTACAATGCAGCAAGCTGGAAAGACAGGGAGTTCCAACTACAAGGAAGAACATGGAAGGGGCAGGGTAAGGAGAGAGCAGGGGTGCCTCAAAGGAAGGGACTGTGTTGGAGAGGTTGGAAGAAGATCTTTAAACTAAGTAAAAGAGTTCAGATTACTTTGGAAGGGGGAGTCCATGGGGAACAATTTGATTATTCATCTTTTTGTTGTTTTTTAACTGAGGTCTGATGTCATAGTTGGATATGCATTTTATAATGATCGTTCTGCTCTGGCTACAGGACTGATGCTGAATGGTGGGCGAGAGATTGAAAGCAGGGAGGGAGCCAGGCAAGAGAGGAATTAGAGGAGGAACCCAGGAAGAAGAAACGCCTGCTAGAATCTGGCCCGGGGCAGGTTTCAGAGAACCATAAATGTCCACCCTATAAATGTCTTAAATCTGTGATTTAAGCCCCTTCTCAGCCCGATGCTCACTACCCCTCTCTCTTTGTCATTCATCTCACTGGTCATTACCTCAGGCTGGGATAGGAATGCGGAAGCAGAGCTCTGGATCACTTTTCTAAGTCGCAAAAATGTCTTAATAATAATAGAAGCATCTGAAATTTGGGCCTTTCGTTACCTTTACAGAGTGTTCAGCAGAAGTTGGACAGAGCTTGCTGCCTTAGCCTCCTGCTCAGTGGCTGTGTCATTCTGGGCAAGTCCCTTTGTCTTACGGAGCCCACATTTTCTCTCAAGTCAAGGGATAACAATTTATATAGCAATAAAGTTGAGGGGAAACATTAGATCCAATGCCTAACACACCTAGTAGAGTAAGTGGAACATGGGAAGGTGTTCAATAAGTTATAATTACTATAATTCCTTCACAATCATTATTTACCCTTCACCACAGTTCCCTGAGGCAGACAGGCCCAGGTAAGAGTGACATCCCCTGGTATATGTTGGAGAATCCGCTCCAGAAATCATGTGAACAAGCCTATCTAAAAAGTGAGTAGCAGAGGTGAAGTGGAACTCATGTCTTCTGAGTCTTAATGTTGTCTACATCCAGTTAAACCTGATAAACTTGGACATTTTTTGAAATCGAAGGATGTGATTCCTGCAGTGCTTTTTCCCCAAACCTCTTGATTCTAAAATTTCCCATCCAAGCTCTCAAAACAAATCTGTCTGTACCTTATCGGGCTGTTGGCAGCATCCGGGTCTTTGGCATGTACTCTCCCAACCACGGTGCCAGCAGCTGCGTTTTCTTGGACTTCGTGGATGTAACTTGGGGCCAAGAACATTGGGGGTTCATCGGCGTCTTCAACAGCAATCTTGACCGTCACCGTGTCCTTGAAAGGCCCGTTGCTGATGAACTTTGGGTCGATGTGTACATTGGCTGCCTCTACCTTCAGGCTATAGGCTCTTTTGGTTTCAAAATCTACGGGCTGGCAAGAATGAAGAGAAGATTGACAACCAATTCCTTGAAAGAATAATGGAAGAGAAAGATCTGATTGCTTTATAGGGTAGAGTGAATAGTTCCTCAAAGAGAGAAAAATTAATGTCTACTTGATATATAATTACCTGAGCCATTTGGTCAGAAAATCAGAAAAATCAGTTGCTGAAACTTAAAATGTGCTTAATGGGTCATTCTAGGAGCATGACAGACACAGAAAGATCACATCATCTAAAACGAACCTCATTTTATATAGCAACACAAAGGTTGCCCAGAACAGTTACTAAAAGTTACCTACGGAAGGGAATTTAAACATTACAAAAATATATTTTGGGCCAGGCACGGTGGCTCATGCCTGTAATCATAACTACTGTGGGAGGCCAAGGCAGGAGGATCACTTGAGTTCAGGAGTTCGAGACTGACCTGAGCAATAGCAAGACCCTGTGTCTACTAAAAATAGAAAAAATTAGCCAGGTGTGGGGGCGAGTGCCTGTAGTCCCAGCTACTTGGCAGGCTGAGGCAGGGGGATCGCTTGAGCCCAGGAGTTTGAGGTTGCAGTGAGCTATGATGACACCACTACACTGTGGCCAGGGCAACGGAGTGAGACTGTCTCAAAAAAAAAAAAAAATGTTTTTTTGTAGTCCATTTTGTATTAAGAATGTTGGTAATAAAAATATCCACTAAATTTCAGCCAAAGAAATATTGTTTTGTTTGATGACTGACCATGTTGTGTTTCCCAAAGTCTGGGACCCTTCGCAGCAGTAGCCCATATGACTTGAGGTGATTTATGGGCAATTTTGGTAGGTGGAGTTGTGAAATGACATTGACTCACTTATTGATATAATTATTCCTTTTCCAAATCTTTGAATCCCCAACACACCAAGGAGAGCTCCTCAGTGTAGTGCTCATTTTTAACATATCTGCTGTATATCCCAATCTCTGTTTTAAGAGCCTAATACTACTCTCTAGCTAGAATGTAATGACAATCATTTTGATTTGATTGCATTCATTTTCAGGTTACCTTCTATTTTTGGTAAGTGGTAGGATAATGAGAAAAATGCTTCCTTTTTAAAAGAATGCATATATAGCAAAAGGGTCTACTTAAATAAAAACACGCATAAGTGATACAGATTTAACACAGATATGAAAAAATTTGAGAAATAGCATTTGAATGGCTGCAGTTATAGGGAAATTGATGGTAAACATGCCCTAATTATGAATGAGAGGAGCTACAGTGAATCAGTCAGCAAAGGGTGAAAAGTGAAATTGTAGCAGAGAGACAAGTTGGTTCCTAATGTCTAGGAAACAACTTTCTAATTAGGACTCTGGATGATGCCGCACTACCAAATGTTTAGAAAGAGTTTGATCTTTTAAGGAAAGCATCTGCCTGCTCTGCCTGTAGTCATCGCCAGGCAAACACTTATTTGGAATGGGCATGTAGTCATGGGGCTTAGTCCCTACCTCATTTTGCAGAACTCTAAACTAACAATGATCCTAGTTCAGGAAGGTTCAGTATGTTCAACATCCTTGACACTTCTCCCATCCTCTTCCCACCTCCATCTTCCGGAGTCAGGGAACACTCCCTTTTCCTAAAGCTCAATCTGCCCCCAGCCCCTCCATCATCTTGGGAATCCACAGTTCCTTTCTCCTTGGCTGGGTTACGTAGCAGCAGAAAGGAATGATATTTCTAGGCTGAAGATACGAGACTGTTGCAACTTCTCAAACATCTCTGCAATTATTAGACAGAATCAAAAACTGGAATATTATAGTTCTGAGACCAGGTAATTTGTAATTAGAAAAGGTGACATTTTCCCCTATCAGATAGTCTGTTGGTGCCCCTAAAGTACAACTTTTAGAATTTGGTTGAGGCACATGCTTAAGGACCTCAGAGCCCTCTTCCCATCGGAAAGCCCTGTTGGCGTTGACGATGGTCTCCTCATGCTTGCTGCAGTCTGACTGATACATTTCAGATCCCATGCTAGGCTCTCCAGGTCTCTGCAAAGCTTTGCCTGCAATGAATGTCCTTTCCCAGTTTGGTGAGACTCTAAATCTTCTGGTAGTCAGCCCAAGCCTCTCTTCCTGGTGAAGCTGTCCTCAATAGCCCCAGGCAGATTGGTGTGGTCCCTTAGCAGCCTTTCTGCAGTTGCTCATTTCCTTCCTTGGCTGGACTGACTACACCTAAAGGAGTCTACTGAGTCATGCCTGGTGCTGTGGCTCATGCCTATAATTCTAGCACTCTGGGAGGCCTGGGCAGGAGGATCGATTGAGCTTAGGAGTTTGAGACCAGCCTGAGCAAGATTGAGACCTCATCCCTACAAAAAAATAGAAAAATTAGCCAGGTATGGTGGTGTGTGCCTGTAGTCCCAGCTACTTTGGAGGCTGAGGCAGGAGGATCATTTGAGTCCAAGAGTTTGAGGTTGCTGTGAGCTGTGATGACACCACTACACCCTACCCAGGCCAACAGAGCAAGACTCTGTCGCGAAAAAAAAAAAAGGAGTCTACTGAGTCTTGCTTATCTCTGCCTCCCTGGTGCTCAGGAAGGACTGTGCCACATGGTCATATGCATCAGTCATTTTGATTGACTGAAGAGCAGGGCTGATGGATGGATAACATGTAGGCATTTGCCTACAATATATTCCATTCCTCCCTCCAAAAAGGATTCAAGGTAGTTTCCCATAATGAACATTTATATCCACATTATGAGTAGTTGAAATAAAGCTAAATGAGGCAACACATTGCATAAGCCATAAAAATCTTAATACCCCTTCGTTTACTAATCCCACCTCTGAAAATCCTCCCCGAGGGATTAATTCAACAGAAAACCAAAACAAACACAATTCAAAAATGCGTGATATTTGTTAGATACAAAATAGCAGGTTACATCTAATCGGGGGAAACATACACACACAACACCAAATCCAACTGTGAGATTTTATTAAGGAAATAATGGTTCATCGATAGGATCGGATGTTATGCAGTCATTAAAAATGATTATGTATATTATATAACAGCATGTAAAATGTTTACGATGCGACATTAAGTTAACAAATCAGATCACCCTCTATTGCAGCCGTGTTAAATATTATGTATCCGCATCTATATACATGTGGACAAAGAATATAAGGGGAAAAAATCAGACATAAAAATAGTTTTATTAAAATAAGGAACGTTTAAAATGTCTTATCATACTGCTCTCACACTGCTTTATAAGGAGTTCATTCGGTTGAAAATAAATAGCTCGGAAACCGTGCTAGGATTTCTCTGGGATAGATGGACTTGATCAAGAGTGTTGCGGTGAACAGATTGGATTTTCCTCCCCACAACCATCAAGCCACCTGGAAGCTCATTTTTATTGCATCTTGGCTCGTCCTCAGCTAATTCCATAGATTGTCTAAATACCCCAAGGGTAGGTTCTCTCTCTCTTGTTCCTCATTAAACTCTGACACAGAGAACTCAAGAAATATTTGTTTTCTAAACCATTCAATAAATGAATGACTCTACTCACTAATGTTTTCTTGAATTCTCCCCCTTCACTAACATCTCACTACCGCTCCTGCTCTCCTCAGTGATTTGCAATGTCTTCCTTTAACGAGTTCGCCAAGTGGTCCCACTGTAACTGTCTCAAGACTCTCCAGACAGAAGGGTTGCAGTTTCTTAAACACATCCTGTTTCCATTCATGCCGTCCTTCACGGGCTATTTTTTCTGCCTTTTTTCTCCTTAACTATGCAGCAAATTCCTACTCTTCTATCCAGACTCAGCTCAAGAACTGTCCCCCTAAGAAGTTGTTCAGGACTCATATTCATGGGTTTTCTCATACTTTATTACAGTTGATTTTCAACTAGGGAGTGATTTGGCTCCCAATCAGCCCAGGGATATTATTAGACAATGCCTAGAGCTATTTTTTGGACTGGTGGGGTGGGGTGGAGTGTGTGCTTACTGACCTCTAGTGAGAAGAAGCCTGGGGTGCTATCGAACATCCTATAATGCACAATACAGCCCCCTACAACAAGGAATTACGCAGCTGGAAACATCAGCACTGCCAAGGCTGAGAAGACCCCCTTCCACTTAACTGTCCCGTTAAATTGTGATCTCCTTGCAGCCAGGACTCTGTCTCTTCAACTTCAGATTTCCAGGCTCTTGCAAAGAGCCTGCCTGAGTAAAAATAACTCAGTAATAACTCTTGGTGGGAATATGGGTGAATGGATTAAGAAATCAATGAAAGTAGTACATTAAAATACTTTTAAAATGCAAAAATATTTCCATGATCTCTCTGTACCTTTTTATATTATTAAATTGTATATAATGACTTCCACCAGGAGTCATATTTTTATTCTGTAAAATTCACCTCTGATTACATTTTTTTTCCTGGTGGACCTTTGCAACTTTGTGCTACAAGTTTAAGCAAATGTTCTTTTACAAATGAAATAACCTCTTACGCTGTTTAGAACCTAAACGTCAGTGCTTTATAGAAGATTATTCCATTGTCTAGGATAAACACACTGGATTGGGGAAAAATGTGCAAATTAATCATATGCAGAGAGCTCATTTACAATGTGTGAGTTCCATGGGGGCAATTTCAATGTTTCAAGATTTTAGAAACACAGTGTGTGTTGATGCCTTGAATACACTGAAAACAGGCGACAACCTTAGCATAACCAACTACCTAATTACTGGAACAGCAAAAGATGGGAGGCAGGAATTGCTGATGTCAATGTTCATACGTCAGTGTCAAGCAGGAAGGATAGTAATATTAATTAACGATGTAAGTTGACAGCTTTAGGCTACACACGATTCACACAGCTACTTTTCCTGAGCAGAAACCAGAAGGAATGACTCCCCTAGCCTCTTGAGGCTGATAACTAGGTTTCTTTGGTCATAACATTCATCGTCACTAATGTAGACTTTTCCAAGTATCCAAACTTCACCTCGACTTCCATATCCTTCATTTTCTTTATTCTTTTATGACAGAGTCACCCTCCCCATCTTCTCTTTGCTCCGTACCCCATGGTATTTTCCCCAAACTCAATCTACATTCAAATGTCCTGAAAGGTCAGCTTCCCGGAGCAGGTCACTGCTTGCTTTCCCTACTGAAAGATTCCTTCCAGAACCAGCCTTCCCCAACCCAGCCTGTGTCTCCTCTCCAGTGACTGACTTCTTTATTGATTTTTCAAATTAATTTCTTTAAAATCAGTGTTTCAGTCCAATCTATTCCATCACACCAAGAAGCTTAATATTCATGCTACAAAACCAAGTGGAACATGAATGCTTGATTAAAACCAAGGTAATCCCATCATCTAATTCAGATTTAATACTCCGGTCTTTTAGTGATGGAGAAGTGTTGATTTCTCAAGTGGTAAACCAGGGGGCTGGCAGGGATCATTTTAGAATGTACTGGAACTGTTTCTTCATTTGAAAATGACTCTTATCTGTCTCTCCTGTATAAACGCTTTCTGGCCCAGTTGTTTCCAAAATTTCTGGAGAGGGAAGTTGTTCTAGAACACCTTAGGTCTGAATTCCATGTCTGCAAATTGTGAGGTGGGGGGACTATGATTAGGTCAAATTATTTCATCTGTCTGAGCCCCAATCTCCTCCAAATTAAGCTGAGGTATCATTGGTCATGGGGATAATACTATCTACTTTACATAATTTTATTTGTGAAAAGTAAATGAAAGGATGTTTATAAGAGGCTCATGTTCTGTCTGGCCAATAGTTAGTATTGATTGAATGTAACAAGAGGAAACAATAAACTCCCCTTTATAATGAATTAATCCCAGGGACGTGTTTCTAATGACAGTCTATCTGACTACAGGGGAAGGTCCATTATTCATGTTTCTCCTGGTTCAATTGTGAGAGGAGAAAAAAGCAGAGGATGGTTTAAGTTGTACAGAGGGGCCAGCGATGCTACGAACCTTGGATGTTTGAAATAGGAAAAGTTCAAAACCACTCATTTAACAGACTCAGGTTGGCAGAGCTAAGGGGGGAATTCCATGCATGCTCAGGGCTGCTTCTGCAAAATTTAGATTTACCTAATTATCCGTCCCTGGGAGAACTGTACCAAGACATACAAGAACTAACCAGCTACCTGAGACAGGCATTGCCAGCTCCTTTTGTCAGCGTCTTCTGCAGTAACAGAAGGGAATACAGTTCTGTTATCTCCCCAGAGCTCAGAGAACCGCTACAAAGTCAGGTCAGCTCCCAGTTTCTGAAACTCTTACGTCTTAACTGTCAACCCCCCGTTTCTTGCAGCATTGCCTGGGCAGAGCAGGTCACACCATGGACATATTCGGTTCCTCACTCTAACTCACCTTTTTGAGCTTCACCACGCCCTCCTGTGTTTCATAGTCCGTTGTGATTTCAAACAATTCCATGCCATCTCCATCCACAATATTGTATGTGACTAAGCCATTTTCTCCGATGTCTGGGTCTTTAGCCTTCACTCTTCCTACTTCCTCCCCAGGGACAGCTGCTTCTGACACAGACATCTGGTATACACCTAGAAGAAGACATCTGTTTTTATTTTCCCTTTTATTTGGCAGTTGTAAGACTACAGTTTTCATTGAATCCCCATAAATTTCTCAAAGGGTTTGAAATTGAATTTTCTACTGATTGAAGACACGAAAGAAGTGAATGGATGGGCGGAAGATCCCACATGGCCTGCTTGTCAAAAGAATGTGTTCCACAAAGAGTGGGGAGTACTATCGGGGTCCAGGGTGAAATGGCGGGGTCACCTGCCATGTGTGAGGGAGGAGAACAATGCTCTGTTACATTTCCCAGCAGGAAATGATGGAAACCACAGATGTCTTCATATAGTCAAGGAGCCAAGACTTCTTTTCATGTCTTCAGGATTGTTTATGAGTCAATTCTGGGGCTTGCTGTGTGCCCAGGGGGGGAAAAAATCCTTCTCTGTTTAAAAGCCATCAACAGTTCCATCTTCATGTTAAAATCAGATGCAACTCTGTCCTTCAAGGTCATGCCCTGTCTAACTCTATGTTGACACTTCTCTTTCTTCACTGCCTTCGCCACGAGGTCAAGCACTACCTTCTCCGGGAAGCTTTCCCACGGTGCAGCCCTTCCATACGGATTTATTTAATATTTAGTGGGAACCTAATAGAGTGCATGCCAGGCACTCCCCCAGCCCCAGGAAGCTGTTTTGTTGAGTTGTTTTGTTTACTACTGAACAAAAGGATCAAGATTCCTCCCTTAATGAAGCACACTAAAGAGAAGAAATAAAAACAAACGTATCCACACTCTGATGTCATTGCTAAGAAGAATTAAAATAAAATAGGGTAAGGGGTAAATGGTCATGAGAGCGTGTGTGTAAGTGTATGATTGGAGTGTGACAGTGTATATATAAATGAGTGTGTGAGTGTGAATGGCTGTGTGTGTGTGCATGAATATGTTGTGCAAGAATGCAAGAGTGTGTATGAATGTGAGCTATGTGTGTATTTGTGTGACTTTGTGTATGTGTGTGAGTCAATGTGGATGCTTGTGTTAAACATGTGTGGGTGAGAAGGAGAAACAGAGAGAAACCGATTTGGAATAATGCGATAGGAAGGAGAACACATCCTTTAGAAGAAAGAATCTAAAGGGAGCAAACAAGAAAATTGTATGAAAATTTTGAGGAATAAATTACAGGCCAAGGGAATAGTAAATGGTGAAAAAATTAAACCCCTGAGCTGGGAACATCCTGAATACATACAGAACAGCAAGAGGACAAACGTGGCTGGACCCTTCTGGAAAGAGATAAGGGCATGTAGGTAGGTTGAGGTGCAAGTGTGTAAAAAGGCATTGCAGGAGACGGAAAAGACTTCGAGTTTTGTTTAAACTTGGGGAAACCACTGGAAGCTTTTCAGTAGGGAAGTGAGATTTGACATTATGTTATTTGTCTTTCACATTTAAAAAATACCCTGCATGAGACAAAATATAGAGAAGCAAGGGTTGGACATCTTGTTGCTATCGCTTCCAAGCTAAGTGGTCTTGGGCAAGTTCCTTCCCCTCCTGATGCTTAGTTTCCCCTTGCGTAGCTTTTATCAGTTTCAGTACTCTGTCCGTATGCATCTATGTTACTTGGCTTTGGAACTTTCGTTTGGACCTATATTCCATTTAATCTCACCGCGCCTTCCGTATTAAAGGGCAAGAGGATGGCAGGAGTCTCTCTGTGAGTAACTACCAATTTCTATGAAGGTCTGAGAAACCTGTCCTGAGCCGATTTTCCCTAAATCTCTTTCAGCTTCATGGATGTGAAACTGGTAAAATGGTACAGTAACAATATAACTTGAATACGGGCTTGCCCGTGACCAAGGGCACCGATGGCTGTCTGCTAATAATTTTGCTTGACCTTTTCCTTCCAGCGCACCAGGCAATCTTACAGCGTGGATAATGGAGCATGCAGCTTCTAGGAGGCTGAGCCTTAAGCTTATTGAGGATGCTGAACTCATGCCCAACCAGGCAAAGCAGTCTTTCCCTTGTGTCGACTGCTGCCTTTGGGTTCCTTTATGTACCCACAGTGTCTTCCTGGGGACGTACTTAGTTGTATTCCTTGTTCTCTCATTTGCAGAAAGTGCAGTATCTCTGGTAATAAACTCAACAGGCTCTAATGAAAAAGACACTTGCGTGGTGACCCTTCCAGGTACTAGCACAGCACCAGCTTCCTCACGATCATACTACACCTTTGCATACACCTGTACATGCATAAACAGATCTATGTTCAAGTTATGACTGTGCCACATTCCTGGGGGAACTTACTGCACTTTTCATGGAAGCCAATTTTATCTATAAAACGTAGCCTCTTGTACAGATTTACAATAGGAGTGAGTATTCATTAGATGACGGTAGTTGTTGTAATGACGATTATTAATAACAAACCTTCAAAATCATTTTTCTTTTAATTCCCTTGGCAATTCGATAAATTTCGTAGAACAGCCATAATCCCCCAGATGACAATGGCTAGCATTTGTTGACAACTTATGCCACAAGCTCGTTTAGTCCTATCAGCAATCTTGTAATTAGGTACTGTGGAAGATTGTAGTTTTCAAAAATGGCCAAAACAATATCTCCCATCCCACGTGCTTTTCCTCCAATGTGACTTTGACAGTCCTTCCATTGAAAGGTGGAGTCTACATGAACTACACTTAAATTTGGACGTAGCCTTATGACTGCAGTGGAAATGATCCGATGTGACTTTTGAAGCTAGTTCACAAAAGGCAATGCAGTTTCTGTCTGGAGTCCTCGGAGGTCACACTTTCAGAATCCAGCCACAGAGAGGCCCACACTGGGGAGGAGCCAGCAGTCAACACCAACTCAGCGGCCATGCGAGTGAACCATGCTGGAAGTGGATCCTCCAGCCCCAGCGGGGCTGTCCCCAGATGACGCTGTGGGGAACAGAGACAAGCTGTCTCCTCCAGGCGTTGCCCAAAGTGCAGACTCAGAACATAAACACACGATTATTTTTTTTTTAACCACTAAGGTTTCCAGCAGTTTGTTACGTAGTAGCAATCGATAACTGATTCAGGTACTGTTCTACCTGGGTTAGAAATGAGGACACTGAACTAGAGTAAGGTTAATTAATTACTAGATACTATCACTAGTACTTGGTAAAACATCTAGCAAAACAGATTTTCTGTTTCCAGGGTCATAGAACTTTTTATTTTTATGTCTTCTTTTTCTCCCATTACCTCCACTTCACCTACTTTTTTGTTGTTGTTGTTGTTGTTGTTGTTGTCGTCGTCTTGTTTTTGTTTTCTGTAAGAATGATAAAAAGAGCCCCCAATTTTTGGGATTTTTCTTTATGGAAGCTGAGTAAAGCAGGAATGGTTAGAGAAGAGAGAGAGCTGTCTGTGGCACCGCTGAACAGTGGAAGCCAAGCCCACCTACTTACTCTGCGGAAACTTTGGTGGGTTGTCGTTGACATCAGTCAGTGTGATGGTCACTTTGGTTGTCCCTGAGAGTCCGCCCATGTGTCCCCCCATGTCCTTGGCCTGGATCACCACGTGGTACTCCTCCTTGGCTTCCCTGTCCATGTTGGGCAGGGCTGTTCTGATGATACCTGCACAGGTGAGCAGGAAACATCACAGATATTCATTTGTAATAACATGACAACAACAAAAATGTTCGAGGCACTGGGGAAGCAAAGATGAATTAAACAGCCCATACTCTCAAGAAGAGTCATTTCAACACGATAATTATAAACAAAGGAAGCCATTATTATTATGTCTTTCCAAGCAAATAAAAAAAAACTACGTAACATTAATTTTTATTTGTTTCATATGTTTCACCGTATATGCAAGTAATAACCTCATTTTTCTCAGGTATAAAGATCCTAAAGATTGAGATATCAGAGTGGCCATTGCATGGATACCCATGACTAAACCCAGCACAAACTTCCCTTAAGTATTCCCACATGCAATTTATAGAAATATTTCTATGGTCCACATTAAGTTTAAGGTAGGAGGCATCTATTTGGCGCAATCCATTAAAATGTTAATATTAATTTTTAAAAGAGTAAACCAAATGGGTTACAAATATACATGGCACTTATGTAAGCACTTACTGTCCATGATCATGTACCACTGAAAACAAAGATAAATTAGTGATTGGATTCTACAGGGTCCCTGGATCCTGGCACATGATTTGTAGGCTCACTTAAATCTTTGGGGAACATTTGGAAGATTTTTCTCTCTGTGGATATGGTGACATTTATAAGAGAAATATAAACAAAGCACTGTGGAAACCTTAGTCCTGATCGCTGTCTTCCCCCACGATACAGGTGTGTTTCTGAGCAACACCCTCAAACTCATTTTCCTTATCTGTTAAATAATTTGAAAGGTTAAGAGTCAAATTTGGTATAAAATCAGTGACACATTCTGGTTTTGCTTTGGTCATTATATTCATATTTAGTCACTGTTTTGGTTTGCCCTTTATTTTCTCTAAGGCATTTGCAGAGCCTTCTTTCATAGATGCCAGTGGGCACCGGGGAGCCATCAGCACAGCAGAGGAGACAGGAGATGAGCTGCCTCCTGAACGTACCTGAATATTAACACTCTCCCCTGACATCCCACCTGCACAGTGGGCATCAGAACATGCTCTGAGAGCTGCCAGTTTTTATACCAGGACCTAAGTTCTACGGTCTTCTAATTTGATCCACAGTCCAAGAACTTTCTGACACTAAAGTTGAATTTTAGGATTGTATCTGTTGTTGTGACATTGTAAAATATGGGCAGGAACAATAATAAATGTTTCACTGAATGCTAACTATAGGGCAGGTACATGCCTAGTGTCTAATCCTCACACTAACTGGAACGTGGCCCTCTTTACTCCTTTTTATATTTGAGAAAATTGGAAATCAAAGGAGTTTAGTAAGCAGGCTTGGCCTCCTTATTCACAATGTGTCACGAATCACGGGGACATTCCACTGTACCTGTCTGTGCTTCCACTGAGAAGTAGGGTTGTCCTTCGAGGATGCTGTACACCAACTTGGCGCTATTGCCATAGGTGGGGTCATCCGCATCGGAAGCTGTCACCTGGATTACCGACGTTCCTTGAAAGTGGAATAAATTAGTTAGCAACACCCCCTCAGCTTTTCAAATTATATTCTTGTTTACAAAGTATCAGTTTAAAATTAAGCCCTGAAGAAGTCCTCACAATTATTCAACATGCTCTCACTTCCCTGGAGTTGAGATGCAAAACCATCTTCATTCTTCCTTCCTTTCCTTCCTTCCCTCCCTCCTTCCTTCCTTCCTTCCTTCCTTCCTTTTGAATTCCCATACTTTAAAAATAGACTTTCTATATTCATAGTACATCTTCCTATGCTTGGAGGTTAAAATAATAATGTGAACATGATTGCAAAAACATTTTAAAATCCAGGTAATTGAAATGTTCAGTATATCAAATAATCAAATAAAAATCTTCCCAAAGAGTATAATAAATAATAATTAATGATAAATTGCTTTTCATGAAAGGACAGAGTGCAATCTTCCATCTGTAACACAGCAATAAATACATCATTTTATTGTTGCTTTGCATGTAATAAAATTGCTGCTAATACTACATTTTAATTAATTTACGGCTATAAATATTGTGCAGAATGTTGTTCCCTACTGGCATGAAAATTGCATCTTCCCACCTCAAACGGGTCTGATAGGCAAAGAACAGAAACCACCAGTAGACATCTGGTGAGACCTAAGGGGTGCATTCATGAGTCAGAATGAAGGGCCACCAGGGAATTGAAGAAAGATGAGGTTTTGTTTTTCCTAAAAACAGCCACCTCTGTTCCTGGCTGGTCACAAGGGACAAGTATCTGGAGCATGGTGTGTTAGGCTTCAGAGACGGGAGTAAGGAGGTGAAAGAAAACCAGTAGTTATGAAATGTCTCTGTGCCAGGCATTGGAGCACATTCCGTGTATTCTCCTGGCATCCTTCTACTGAGTAATTTTTATAATACGTCCACCGTACCTGTGAGAAATCGAGTGTGAGAGGTATGGAGTTTTGCAAATGTATTTCACAAAGTTGGTTATTGCTGGAGTCAGGAGCCTAACCCTGATCCCGCAAGCCACAAAACTCAAGTTCTTTCTGTGATATTTCCAGCAGAGGGACAAGGTTCTAGGTGGCAGCAAGGGAGCCAGTTCATACAGCCTCCAGTCACCTCTTCATTTACAGCACTGTCAGTGATTTCTGTGCCGTGTAAAAATAAATCTCACTCTTTTCTAGTTGCTCTTCTATAAGTCATTATTTCATAGAAATACTCTCCTTTGAGCTTTTCCCATGTGTCAGGCGCTCTTCTACAAGGAGAATATCATTATGGCAAAGTTAGGGAAATTATTCAATTTTCATGCTTAATTTACTTATAGAACTCTACTAAGTGCTTTGCAACTCTTTGTATTTTACATCTATTTGATTTAACCCTCGTCATAAGGTTAAATAAGGATAATCATACATTATCCTTATTTTTATAGATGAAAAAATGAAAACTTAGAAAGAAGTCAGAAGTCATTGGTGTTTCCATGGCGGGTCAGGAGTGCAGCCAGGACTCACAGCACCGTCTGACAGCAAAGACGATACTCTCATGTGCTGTAACAGGATGTCTGGGTGTTATCCCTAAACATCCATGAGCCCCCAAAGGTGATAACAGTGAAAATTCCCCTGGATTATTCTTTTTGATGACTTGCCTTTCCACCCCATTCCCCCCATCCCAATTCCTGACACTGCTGTCTCTTATATATGGATTTATTTGATGTCTGTTGTTTCTCATCAGAATTCACATGTGAGTACGGAGACACTGAGGACTGGGTAGGGAAAAGGGAAGACATGAAGGTGAGAAATGCCTCCGCCTGGCTCTCATAAAGTATGAACAGAACTTTAGCTGGAGGAGCAGTACACTGTTTTCTTGCATCAAAGGCTCTGTATTAGCACATTGGAAGGATCTTAGGCTTCTAGGGTCACATCTAACTTTCTTGAGTAGGTTGATTCCCAGACTCGGTGCTTGGTTTTCTCATCTGTAAAATAGGCGGTCTGTCCCTGACCATCTTGAAATTCATTTGAGCTCTAAATCTCTTCTAACCCGACTCATTCCCTGATCAGAACAGTTCTGCTCACCGTCTGAAAGACAAAATTTTCTTAATATGAGGCATGTTTCCCCAAAGACCACAACTATGTGCATTCTATAAAGCCAAATGTTAAGTTTTTGCCAGGAGAAGGTGGCTAGTCGAAGAAATCCTTCAGAAAATTATCCTTTAGCAATGCAACACGTCTTGAAGCATGTTGAAAAGATATACCTCCTTCTGAATTAATAGATGGTGACATAATGTTGTGGTTAAGTGTGCATTCTGGGTCCACTTAACAGCACAGGTGACCCTGTATAAATTAGTTAAACTGTTTCTGGCTTGGGTTTTCCATCTGTTAAATATGACAAATTGGAACTACCTCACTGCAAAGATTAATCATTGCAAAAATTAAACAAAATAGTGCATGCAAGTCATTCATTACCATGATGCCTACATGCAACAAATATCATTGCTGTTATTACTTATAGAACACCAATATGCCCTAGTGACTGGATACTTTGTCTCCAACCCTACAAGATCAGAAATTATTATTCCCATTTCACAGAGGAGAAAACCAAGGCTAAGAGATTAGATGTAACTGGCTCCAATTCACACAGCTAATGAGCATAAAGGCCAGGATTACCCAGATCGAATCATGTCCTTCCTATTTTTCCACTCTTCCTCATATTTTATACACTTAGATTTAAAAACCTCAAGTCCATTTTAAATATTTGAACTTCAGCTACACAAATTATTATTATTATTTATTTCCCTGTGGAAAATACGGAATAGGTTCTACTTCCTGATTTGGGAACATGGGCATTAGCACACCCTCCACACAAAGGCTAGGCGTGGAAGTGGAGCAGGTCTCCCTCAGTGTACGCACCCACATTGGACCTCTCAGGCACGTTGGCATGATAGGTCTCGTGCAGGAACTCTGGAGGATTGTCATTAATGTCCTGGACCTTGACGATGAATTCCGATGGCGGCTCCAGTGGTCGATTGGTGTCCCTGTCCACTGCCTGAGCCATTAGCGTGTACTGGGCTCTTTCCTCTCGATCCAATGTCTTGGTGGCATGAATGTTCCCTGATTTGTCATCAATCACAAAAATGGTTCCAGCTCCTTCACCTGAGAGAATGTATTTAATGTTCCCATCACCAGAGTCAATATCCGAATGAAGCTAGGGAAAGAGAAATGGAGATTTGTGATTCCATGAGGGATGCAGTGGGGACACAGAGACTCACTGATAAGCTGACTGCAACAACACACTGCACAGACACACACACACACACACACACACACAAACACACACACACACACACACACATACACCGAGAGGGAGATCTTTTCACCCACATTTTACAAATGAAGAAATGAAATCTTAGAGAAGGTCATTGATTTGGCCAAGGTTGCGCATCTGGGGAACAGTGAAGCCAGAGTTCAAAAACATTTTTTTAATTATAAGATGCATGCTCCCCTTCCACCTCTCTTCATATATGTGCACACATACAAAGTATATGCACATATACATATCTATTAATAGTCTGAAAGAAATATATGCATATTTTCTAAAAACATAAATAAGCATTTATGCAATAAGGAAGTCTCGCTCTCAATTCTGACAGCCATTCCTTCATTTTCTCTGCTCAGACTATTGCTGTTACCAGCAGCTTCTGAACCCTCTGAGAGATATTCTCTTCCACACGTATGCAAGAATGTCTACACAGATACATACGTGCCCTAGTGTATTCTGACACAATGACGGACCACAGTGCACACATCATTCTCCACCTGGCCATTTTCCTGTAACGATCCATCCAGGTGGCCCTCCACATTTACACTTACAGATCTTCCTCATTCACAGTAAGGATGTTACTATCATTTCTTTTAGCAGTTCTCTTTCAAAGGACACTTAGGCTGTTTCCAGGCTTTTTTTTTTCTTTTACTACAAATCATTCACTTGATCAGACCTTCCCAGAAGGCCCGCTGTGTGGCACGCAGGGTATGAAGATGAGGGGATGTGGTCTGTCTGGAAGAAGTGTCTCTTCTAACCATAAAGGACGGGGTGGGTGGGATGGGGGGATGGATGTACATGCAATTCCTGAGGCCCCAGAAAGAGCCTTTAATATCCTTGAGTTTTTCCCCTCTTTGACAAAGCCTAGGAGATAAGATGATACTCCCCTAAATCCACACTTGTCAGGCCCAAGAAATCATCCAGGTGTCTTAACTACTAATCCTCTGCTTTGCCGCCCTGACTCTGCTCTGTGTTTGCTAACATGGAACTCCTAAAGACCACATCTGATTCTTCTGTAGCAATAAACTCCTCACCCTCCCTGTTGCTCAGCCTCACTTTCTGCAGGTGTCTTCTTATTCTGAGTTCCTCGTTCCTCATTGTGCCATTCGTGGGAAAAGGTAAGCATTAATTTCACCATCCTCTTAGGCTCCAAGAGTAGCCAAGGGGAGAAAAAGCCCTTGGTTCTACCCACTACATAAGAAAGCACACTGAAAACTAAAGAGCTGTATTCGAATGGCACTTAAAATAATAGCAACAATAATTATTATTAATGCCATTTAATATCAATAACATTAGCACTATTGTTTATTACTAATGCCATTTTAATAATATTACTATTTTAATTTCAATTATTACTATGAAAGTAAGGCCTAGAGAGTTTACCCAGAGTCACGAAGCAAGACTGAAGGCAGTGCTTTTTAAATTTTTATAGTGTTTCAATTTCCCAAAAGACATCTAATTGATTTGCAGCGATTCAATGAAATACGAGATATTTCAGCTCAGGGGATACCTGGAGATGCAAATCACAAAGACTATTTGGTTTTGGTCCACAGTGTTTCTTGGGGAAGGAAAAAAGCAAACCTTCCTTCAGCATTTGTGATTCATGACAAGCTATGTTTTGCCCTGAAATTACGGCTAACACATTTCTTATGAATAAGGCAGTGTTTGAGTGAAATATGAAGCTACTCAACAGTCTACAATGGATGAACAGAATTGCCCCAATCTTCATTCAGATTTCCTCAAAGAAGGCAAGATCCCTGCCCCCACTGGCATCCCAGGAAGGCTTTTCTGTGTTTGTCTGTTTTCCCAGCTTCCATACCTGGCAAAAGTTAGCAGCTCAGACTTGTGAATTAGGACAGATAAATAAATTAATTAATTAACGAAATGCTTACTTTAATGGGAATGCCCAGACATTGACAGTTTCTGGGTACCTTCATAGATTACATGTTAATTTGGCAAATTTCTGGGAAATTAAACAGATCTATTTCATCATCAGCTAAATAACTGAAAATTTTACAAAACATATTCCTCATTATTTTTTCTACCTGGCTTTCGGGCTTCAAAGTTGGATATAAATTCCCTTTTTTTCTCTCTAACAAAGATGATCTACACAATGGACAAGGATATTTATTAGGTTCCCCACACACATAAAAAAAAAAAAAAAAACCAGTTTCAGAAATGATTGAGTGCTATCAAGGGATCTGGTTACTGTGGCATACACAGCCAGTTCCTAACTGCAAAGACTGATGGCTTCCTTCTCTGCACAGCACAGCATGACACAGACTCTGTTTCCTAAAAGCAATCTGAAAGTCCATGGTTTGCCAAGTTCCACTTTTTTAGGGCATCTTAAAGCATTCAACCTTAAATGTCATCCAATCAAAAGTTGTTAGGGAACAAGCCATCTACTCTATCCTCCTATTTATGGGGAACTATCTCAGCATATTTTAAAAGGAAGATCCACGGGATCCAGCCACTTTATTTCTTTTATTCTCAGACCCGACCTGACATCAGACTCATTCTCATTTGCCCAGCTTTTGAAGATCACATGCTGTGAATGATGCTAGATTTTTCCTTTTTCCTCTCTTCTTTTCCCATGTTCCTTTCTAGGCATGGCCATTGCTTGCTCCGCAGAGATACTGACATGGCCCTCCAGGTCCTGTGTCTTCTGCAACCCCCTGCGTAACACACACACTGCTCCCCGTTGAGAAGGTACCCAAGGTAGAGAGTTCTATTTCCACAGAATGAGACATGCACAGCTCTGTGTATCCTTCAGGCTCCACAGCCCCTGCCATGGCGGGAGTCTCCTCTTCCTCCCTAGGCACACAACATCTCTACTTAGGGGATTCCACATGACAATTGTTTCCTTGTGTTTCCATTTCCCATGTCAACTTCCCTATCTATCTATTTTGGGTATACATGAATGAAATTCTGTTGGTACATCTTTCAAGAAGCTTTCCCAGCCCTGAACAATATTGTTGAGACTCTAACATGAACCCCCTCCACATGTCAATTATATAAATACAGAGTGCTGTTAAAGAACAACTGAGATAACTTAGTTGGAACACCTGGGGCTCAGAAATAAACACGCTTCAAGTCTCCCTTTGCCTCTTTTCCCTTTCGTTGGATAATTCTTGCTGATCTCTCAGGTCACAAACTATTTTCATGTTCTCCATAAAACCTTCCTTGGACATCCCTCCCAAGTGTTACCATGTAAATTCATAATCATTTATATTGAATTTCTTCACTATCCTACTTCTCATTTTAGGGTTTTTTTTTTTTTTATTGCTTAGTTAAGTTTCTCTTTTCACCAGATTCTGAACTCTCTGAGGTCTGGAACAATTTTAACCAAGTTTACATTTCCTAGTACTACACCTGCACATAGTAGGGTTTCAGTTCTTATGCATCTGAGCGCCTATCTCCTTTTGGTTTTCATTTCACTATCATCTGAAAAATAGCTTCATGTGTTACTAAAAATGACAGCAGGCAGTCAGTTTTTCAAAAATATGTTGGCCTCCCTTTCTACACTTGCACGTCTGGAGAAGAAACACAGAGCACGCAGAAACTGGGACCTAAAGCCATCGCACTGTGTTTTCCCATCCCTAAGGCAACCACAACCATCCTTATGACAGGCATTGATCCATTGCTTCCAAGCCGGGCTTAGCACCAGGACCAGGGGACACAAGGTTGACATTGTCCCTGATGCAAAGTAGCTTGGGGTCTAGTGAGGGAGACCAATAAATAAACAGATATGTACAGTACAAAAAGGAAAGCTACGATAAAAAAGACCAGGGGGTTATGAGAACACAAAGGAGAGGCACCGAAGTTGGGCTTAGGGTGTGGTCAGGGAAATACATCTAGCTGGAGAATAGCTAAATAAATTATGGCTATGTCCATTCAACACGCTATTAAGCAGCCATTAAAAGTGGAGTTTTTATGTTATAGCATTAAGTGGAAAACAGAAGAAACATTCTCAACATGGGTAAGTCTATGAATTGGAAAAAAAAGTTCGGAAGGATGCATATACAATGATTTTGGGTTTTTAATGGATGGTCAGACCATTGGAGTTTTCTCGCCTAGATTTTTGGGGGGCGGGGGGGTCCATGCACTACTATTCCAATGGTAGGGATGGAGGACTCAGTCCTGAATGGAAGCAGACTTACCCTGCCCACAAGCACGGGGTCAGGCCCGGTGTACTCCTCTATCACGAAGAACTGGTTCCAGACCCAGCCCCGCTTGGAGCGCTGCAGCACCTGCCCCTCCTTGCCCTTCTCGTGGTGCCCGTGGAAGGAGGGCCGCAGGTGGCTCCGCCGCTCCGTGGTGAAGGCCTGGCTGTGGCACAGCATGCCCAGGCACACCAGGGCGGCTTGTAAACAGTAGTTCTCCTTCATTTTTGGTTACGTGGTAGGCACAGGAGAATGCGGCTGTCACCCCTTCCACCAACCCTGTGGTGGCCTTCCCTAGGGCGGCCTCCCAGACGCGTCACGCAGACCTCTCCTGGAACGGAATGTCTCTGCTCGCTGAGCTCATCACGTCAGAGCTGCCCACTTCCCCAGTCGGCCTCTGCAAGCAGAGAGAGAGGTTAGGTTAGCTGTGAGCTCCGTCCCCACGTCATGTCCTTCTGTTCAGCAAAGCTTCAGGTCTGAGTGTCAGCTTTACCACCTGGCAGCTAGGGGCTTTGGGGACACCAGCTGACGTCTTTGAGCTCAGTTTGCTCATTGACAAAAGGGGGTAAGAGACATACCCAAGCTTGTCACAGGGATTAAGTGAGTAATGCATGTAAGTCTCTTAGCACAGTGCCTGGTACGTAGGAAGCACCCTATATTTATCTGTTATTATAATTGATCAAAACTCTGTTTGGATACATTTTGTAATAGAAAAACTTAGGTCATTATGGGAGATCAGAAGAGGAACATATAAGCCACACTGGGGATGACAGAGGGCAGGGCAGTTCAGAGAGAAGATGGATGTTTGGGCTCCATCCTGAAGCAAGGTTGCTGTAATAAGAAGGGAGAGGATGGGATTCCACACATAAGGAACCACGTGTCCCAAAGCCCAGAGGTGGTCAAAAGCACAGCGTGCCCTAAGACCTCTGCATGACCGTAATGAAGAAAGGGGGAAGGAAGGCAATGGATCCTGTTGGAGGAGGGACACACAGGGAGATCTCAAGAAACTACTGATGGCCACTGAAACATTTACAGGAGAAATAACAGGTCAAGTTCTCTTGGGTGACTCAGTTAAGGCCGTCCCATCAATTCAAGGAGAAAGATTTGCTGTTGTCTGGTCAGAGATCCACCCAAGAAGCCGAAGATCCTACTTCAGCCTGGCACTGTCACGAAGGATGCTTTATGAGCACACTCTAACCAGGAGAAGCAAAATAAAATACAAAAGTCTGCCTCACCAACTGGCCCAAAGGTCTTGTTTCCAGCACCCATCCGTGACTCAGCTACTCTGCAAGTATAAGGATGAGCTACTACCACCTCCTGCCTTTCCCCAGTCCGTACAAGTTTCTGACGTACAGGCACTCCCGTCCTCTCTCCAGCACTCTGGTTCTTGTCTCCTGTCCATAACTCCTGCCTCAGGTTCTACTCTTCTTCATTGGATTTAGTCCTTCTGGCACTGTGGACTTCATTCCAGCACTGTGGACTTCATTCTTCCCAAAGGAACTTCCCTGGCTTGCTCTCCTCACTTTGAACCCACATTGTTTTCTGGAGAACCATCTTCTCCCTCTGGAGTGCCACCCAGACCCCAGCTGGAGTCCTACCTCCCAGAACTAGATGACCTCACCATCACCCCACCATCACCCACCACCACCGTGACGGGATCTCAGAAAGTTGTTACACAGGATGATGGCACGTCCATATGGAGGATGACATTTTGTTTCAGCACTGGACCTAAATGAAACTAGAAAGCTTACTGAGCATTGGAGGCATAACTGTCATCACCTAATTCATTGCTGTCTCGTTTGCATAAAATGGTGCAGAGAAGAGGGGAGCAGCAGGAAGGGAACATAGATCTTGGCATCCATCGTGGAAAGTACCTAGACTTGGAGATCAGATAGACCTGGATCAGAATACCCCTCCCATATCTTACAATCTAGGTGACTTTGGGCATCTCAGTCAGTCACTCTGAGCCTCTGTGGTCTCATGTGAACAATGAGGATGACCACAGCTGTTGCACCCTATAGGGCTGAATGCAGAGTGGGGAAGTGCCTGTTCACCGGGTTTCTTCCTCTGTCCCAGAGCTCCTGCAAGCCACGCCTACAGGTCTCACTCAGCAAAAGAAGGTGTTCTTGCCTTTCCGATGGAAATGCCTAGAAGAGGGTGATGAGGTGCTGCTTTCTCCAAGAGAGGAACTGAGGACCAAGAGCTACTTGGGATACCATAGCCATCTGGCCTTGGCAGTCTAGAAAATAAAATAATTGGTGGAATCTTAACTTGTTGGTGCAGATCTCTTCCTTTCTAATGGGCTCTGACTTTGCCCACCAAACTCTTTCTGTTTCCTTTGTAATATGGCAAAATGGTATCTGGGGAGGCCACGGATGTGCAGTTAATTCCTGGTGTCCGCCACTGTCCTCAATAACACTTTGTCATGGTATTATGTTAGTCTCTTTTCAAGGAATAGGCTGTTTAAACCTTTAGTACCGGTTGCAGACAGACACTTTGGGATATGTAAAAGGCTATGTGGAAGAGAGAGAAAAAGATTAGAAAGGCAGTGTCATCGTTTAACAGCCTCACCCTCAGACTGGGGCGCTGTAATAATACATCAAATGCTGCTTCTAGCAAGTGAAACTGACTATGTTGAAAGAGCACATAGAGGGCCCCGGGAGGGGTTAGATCCTAAAATGAGGCAATAGGAAGCAATGGGAAGATTTCTGGGCTCCAGATTTTATCGTGAAATCTACCACTAACTTATCATGGGACCTCATCAGCTCTCTTCTTGGAGGGTCTGTCTCACTGTCTATAAAATGAAGCCCTTGGGTGAAATTGTCTGCAAGGGGCTTCCGGCTTTATATTCATGGTTAGGTTTTGGTAAGAGATTAGGGGGTATTTCTTCTGATTCACACACTGTCTCCAAACCAGACTGGAAGCTTTTTAATGGGAGTGATTATGTCTTATTCATAATTATATGTCTGGCACCTGAGCTCAAAGCAGACCATCAATAAAATTTGAATGTATGATTTGAGTCAGAACCTGCAAACTTGACAATGCCTCTATAGAAACTCAAGAAGAAGAAAGAGGAAGGAAAGAACATATGGTGCGGCAAGATCCCTGCCCATCTTGCACCGTGCCAAGTATTAAGCCTTTACTCACACGGTGATAAATTATTCTTGCATATAAACTGTGAAGTGTATTTGGAAGAAAGAGTTTAATTAAAGTTGATATTTCTGCACCTCTTTCTCCTGGCTGCCATTTTGCTGTAAAGCACAATTATTTCTGACACCAGAAGTGTTGAAACTAGATGACAACTTTTTTTTTTCCTTTATAAAAAAAAATTCAAGCTTAATACTAATGAATTTAAGAGTTTCCACAGGATCAATAAATGGTAAGCTTCGCTCTTTGTTATAAAGAAGAAATTATTAATTTTCTTCTGTTAGAAAGAATAGCAAAACAAACTTGCCTTTAAGAGAAATGACTCATTATTTTTACAACCAATTATTTTAAACAGATGACAACTTTACTTACAAAAAACAGACAAGCAAAGAGAAATCTAAAAGAAACTATACTTTAACTCCATTCTGCACCTCTGCTTTTTGACTTTTGGTTGTTTTTATCTTTTTATACTATCTATCTCTTAAAAAGTTGTTGTAGCTATTATTTTTGATGTTTGAGTTTAAGTCTTCCTACTCAAGATGTAAGTGGTTTATACACTACAATCACAGCAGAGTAGTGTGTATTTGTGTACTTACTGTTACCGGTGAATTTTATACCTTCAGATGATTTCTTGTTGTTCATTAATGTCCTTTTCTTCCAGACTGAAGAATGCCTTTCAGCATTTCTTGTAGGAAAGGTCTGGTGTTAAAGAGATCCCTTGATTTTATTTCTCCTTCATGTTTGAAGGGTATTTTTACTGGATATAATATTCTAGGGTTAGGCTTTTTTCCTTCAGCACTTTGAATATGTCATGCCATTCTCTCCTGGCCTGTAAGGTTTCCACTGAGAAGTCTGCTGCCCAATCTATTGAATCTCCTTTGTATGCTATTACTTTTTTTTCCTTTTTTCTTGCTTCCCTTAGGACTTTTTCTTTATCTGTGACCCTTGGGAGCTTGACTGTTAAACTCCTTAAGGTAGTCTCGTTTGGGTTCTGTGACCTTCTTGTATGTGAACATCAATATCTTTCTCTAGGTTTGGAAAGTTCTCTATTATTATTTCTTTGAATAAACTTTCTACCTTTCTCCCTCTCTCTCTGTCTCTCTCTCTGTCTCTGTCTCTCTCTCTCTCTCTCTCTCTCTCTCTCTCTCTCTCTCTCTCTCTCCCCCGCCAACTCTTTTAAGGCCAATAACTCTTAGATTTACCCTTTTGAAGCTATTTTCTAGATCTTGTCGGCATGCTTCATTCTTTTTCATTTATTTTTCTTTTTTCTGTTCTGACAGTGTATTTTCAAATAGTCTATCTTCAAGCTCACTAATTCTTTCTTCTGCTTGATCAATTCTGCTGTTGAGAGACTTTGGTGCATTTTTTAATTTGCCTGCCAATTGAATTTTTCAGCTCCAGAATTTCTGCTTTTTTCTTATCATTTTAAATCTCTTTGTTAAATTTCTCTGGTAGGCTTCTAAATTCCTTCTCTGTGTTGTCCTGAAGTTCATTGAGCTTCTTCAGAACAGCTAGGTCACGTATCTCTGTCACTCCAGGATTGGCCACTGGTTCCTTATTTAGTTCTTTTGGTAAGATCATGTTTTCCTAGACATTATTGATGCTTATGGATGTTCATTGATGTCTGGGCATGGATCAGTTAGGTATTTATTCTAATATTTGCCTTCTTGAGAAGGCTTTCCAGATACTCGAAGGGAATTGAGTGTCATGATCTAAGTCTTTGGTCACTGCAGCTGTTATCAGCACTGGGGTTGCCCCAAGGCCAGTAATGCTGTGACTCTTGCAGACTCCAGGTGGTACCACCTTGGTGGACTTACGTAAGACATGGGAAAATTCCCTGGATTACCAGACAAAGTCTCTCACTCTCTTCTCTCACTTTCTGTGCTGGGTTGCTGGAGTTGGGAGAGGAGTGACATGACCACTCCCTTGTGGCCACTGCAGCTAGGACTGTGCCAGGTCACACCTGAAGCCAGCCCAGTCTAACCCACAGCCCATGGGGACTGTTGCCAGGCTACCTCTGATGTTTATTCAAAGCCCAAGGGCTCTTGAGTCAGAAGGAGGTGAATCCTGCCAGGACTGGGTCCTTCCCTTCAGGGCAGTATGTTCCCTTCTGGCCCAGGGTGGATCCAGAAATGCCATTCAGGGACTGCATCCTGGACTCAGGGGCTCCAGGAGTCTACTTGGTACTTTATTTTACTGTGGCTGAGCTGGTAGCCAAGTTGCAATACATCCTCTGAACTCTTCCCTTTCCCTCCCCCAAGTGGAAGAAGACTCCCTGAGCCACACTGCCTGGAGTAGGGGAGTGGTGACACAGGCACTGCCTTGGCCACAGCCACTGTGTCTCACTGGGTCACATGCACCCCAAGTCACTGGCTCCAAGCCAGCACAGCCACAAGACTTGCCCAAGGACTGCAGTCTTTGTGGCCTGAGAGCTTTACAAATTTATTCTAGGCCCCAAGACCCTTTTTGTCAGCCAGTGGGGAGGTTAGCCAGAACTCAGATTTCTACTACAGGGGCAGAGGATTTCCCTCTGGCTGGGCTAGTCTAAATGCTCCCTCCGTGGGCTCCGGCAGAATGGTGCCCTGCGCTGTGCTCCCCTGTGCCAGGATGGCCCTGAGTTCCAATGCAAGGTCCCACAATCACTTCACTCTCCCTCCCTCAGGGCACACAGA
The DNA here is from genome assembly GCA_004363605.1 of Indri indri. Taxonomy (NCBI): domain Eukaryota; kingdom Metazoa; phylum Chordata; class Mammalia; order Primates; family Indriidae; genus Indri; species Indri indri. Next base: position 63,362 of record RJWJ010005723.1, read on the forward strand.
GTCACTCTCCACCCAGCCCTGCCAGGGGATGGGAAGGGGTGGTGTAGGCAATGCGAGACTGTCTTTTCTGCCCTCTTCAGCATCTCTTTCCTTGATACAATGTTAAAATCAGGTACTGTGATCATTCACCTGATTTTTTATTTTTCCGAAGGTGCTTTCTTGGATGGGTAGTTATTGAATTTGGTATTCATGAGGAGGAATGATGGCTGGAGGAAGTTTCTATTCAGCCATCTTGCTCCATCCACCCTATTTTAAGTGCCTATATCAGTATATGTAATATATGAAGTTATTTTAATGATTAATCTTATGTAGGTATAAGATGCATTTTAAGACAATATTTTTAACTTATTCACTTTCAGAATAAAAAATATTTTTAGCAGATGCTTTTTCTAGCTACTGTTCTAAAAACTCTACACGTAGTAACTCATCTATTAATTTCTAAAACAACCTTATGAATAGGGACCATGAATATTCTTATTTTTAAAGATGATGAAACTGAGGCCCAGATAAATTAAGCAATTTGTATAAGATTAGGTTTCTGGTAAATAGCATTGCTGAGATATGAACCCACACCATCTGGCCCTAGAGCCTGTGTTCTTGACCAGTGAACAGTATCAACTCTTGCCACTTGTTCGTGTCTCAAGTTCATAAAGAAATGATATGGACACTGATAAAAATGATAACCTAGAAGCCGCTTGAATGTGGGAAGTAAACTAACATTGGAATTCAGTGCATACTAACAATAGGGCTATCATGAAAATATTAATAATAGTTAACATTTGTCAGGTGTTATCTGCCTAACATTCTTGGAAGTGCTTTCTGTGAGACGAGTCATCAAATATTCACAATGACCCTACAAAGTAGTATTATTGTTGTTCCCATTTCACAGGTAAGTAGTTGGATGCACACTGAGATTAAGCAGCTTGCCCAAGGTTACAGAGCCAGCAAGTGGAGAAGCTGGGATTGAACCCTGAATGTTTGGTTCCAGAATCTGTTTCCCCATCTCCTACAATTCTGATACTGTTTCTCGAAGACACAGCTGCAGGTCAAATTTACATGCATTTCTCCATATAGAAACAATAGCCTTCTAATGATGATAATTAAATTTTAGCAGATTTAGGGGTAGGGAGGGTAGAGTGTGATAAAAAAGAATACTAACCAAACCAAGAAGAGAAAGAAAAAGCATTTGATGGCAATGACCAAAGTAAAGATCAACAAGAACTAACTACATTGGTCCATCAATAACCATCAATAGCATATAGTACGACCAGGTTCTCAAACAACACATTACACAAAAGTTAATCTTTGCTTTTTATTTTTAAACTCCTGTTTCAAAATTTCTAAATGTGTATGTTAGAAAAGATGTATTCAGAGAATTTTTTTTTTAAAGAAATGCTGCTTCTAGTGTCTACAAAATTGATTGATGTATTCAGTGGTAGAGACTTTGCAGGAACCTCACATGAAAATTAATAGGAGGCCGCCCTCCTAAGAAGACCTTGACGTTGGTAATAATTAGGGAAATATGTCAATGTTCTAATTGGTTTTAATAAAGACTCCCCAAGGCAGTTCTTGAACAATCCCTCCATTAAAGCACTTTTTAGGAGTATGCCAGGATGCCTAAGCATTGGGGTTCCACTAAAACATATAGGAGGACTTTATTTTATGATGGGAGCATATTGCTTGGAGGGAAAAATAAATGTTGTTGAAAGTCACAGGAGTAATAACATGACAGGAAAATGGATTTGCAAAGCCACCAGCTCTAAGGGGAAGGCTCACCCCTCTATCTTGAGAGCAGATAGCCTGTCATAAGCTACCGAGCCTTGAGCATAAAACTCTTGCTGTGCCTGCTTTTGTCTCCGTAAAAGAAAATGACATATACGGGTGTTTAAGTATATTTGGACTCCTGCTGGAAATTGTTATCGGGCAGAGAAAGAAAGACGAAAACGCTTAGCAGAAAGCAGGCGGATTTGGTTTTTCAGCTCTCTCCTCCCCAAGGAGCTAGAAGGATCAGACGGGCTGACCTGTTCTTTTCATTTCCAGGTAGCTAATTTACAGTTGAAGACATTACATTAAGAATATTACCAAGGCCCACATCAGAACTCAAAACCCCATTCTGTATCTGCAAAGTTCCCTTGCTGGTGAGCTCAGGGGCTCTGGTCTCCCCTTTAACAAACACAGCTTTGTAACCAATGAGATTCTATTATGCAAATTAATTCAAGCATATTTTATTCCCCGTTCAGATCTCATCACTCTGCACCGAGCTGGTCTCTCGTTTCAAATCAAATCACAGGAATTATGCCATGTTGGTGGAAATCATAGAGAACTGGGGAGAGGAAGCATTAACAAGAATTATTGAATCACAATTCTTCCCTGATTTCTACACTTGAAGCAAGGCATATGCTTGGGGTAATCACTTCTTCTCAGGTGCAAAAATACACAGTGGAGACTGCACAAGGGTTATTATATATGTTGCTTCCACTCTCCAACAGCAAATTCAAATGTTAAAGTACGCAGCAAAGATGGGCCTTATCAATGATCACAACGTCCTCTAAAGGTGAGTGGAAATTTCATAATTGCTCCAATGTAGGTCTGATTCTTTGCTTCTGGAGAAATTGAGAGGCACAGAAGTTCAGCTGTGGAAGTGAAAAAGTCATTCACCACCCGGATTTTAGGGAAACCTGGGTCCAAATCCTGGTTCCATTACTCATGGGCTACATAAAATTAAAAAAAAAAAGTAGGTACTGTTCTTGACACCATTTTATTACATTTCACCACAATTGCATGTAAATATCACTCAAATTTTATCTAAGAGGAAACAGAGTCATTTAATAACTCACCCAAGTGCACCCTAAATCACTGACAGTACTGCAATTCAAATTCAAGTTTACATGACAGCAGAACCCATCCTTGGCTTTGGACTATTTTATCTGGCTCCCAAACTCTGAGAATCCATGTTCGTAATCTTCAGATTGTATGACCTACCTCCGAGGATCATCTCAGCTCCAAAATTATATTTGATATTGAAAATAATCTTTGTTAGATGTGAATTCCATTTATTTTTTTAAGGATATACAATCAGGCTTTATATTCTTAGGGTCTCATGGCCAGAAAGTATTATAGGAATCCACCTCAAGGCCCC
>RJWJ010005724.1:0-66508 GCA_004363605.1 Indri indri
CAATTGAAAGTCGTTTTGAACTCAGGGAGCTCTGGTTTTTTATCAGTCTACTCTGTCTTAAAGGGCCCCATCTTTGAATGATCGGGAATACTGTCCCCTTCTGTGATTCGATCATCTACTTCTAAGGTCCCGTCTATCCTCAAGCACCTGCTCATCTGTGTTTCCTTCCAGTTAAATTCTCTGGGCGTTTACGTTCTTTACTTGTGTTCGGGAGACAGAACAGCTTTTGGAGTAAGTAGGACTCTAAGCTCCCAAGGCTTTTTAAAATGTGCTGGAGGATCCTTGAATAAATTTTATTCTTATTTTGTGCTTTTAAAATGCTTTTCCTTTTTTTAGAAACATGCAGTCATTGTTATATTTGCTCATTTTTACTTCCTTTAGTGGACCATACAAACGCTGGCAATAATTGGGGATATCTAGGATAGACTTTAGCAAGAAGGTGTGTTTTCAGGCTTTCCCTACCCATCGAGTTTTGTTTTTAAAAGGAATCACTCTTTTTAAAATGCTTGACTTATGACCCCTTTGTGGCTGTGTAACCAATTAGCAATATCCTGTCACAGGGTTGTGTAACATAGTCCCCGCCTTGAGCACAGGTGGGGAAGGAGGAGCTAAGGAGAGGGTCAGAGTGAGATAAGAGCAGAGTCTATTCTGTGTCTGTCTTTATTGGGGGGTATTGTTTAAAAGCCATCTATTGAGCTGTTCAATTCTTTGATCAAAAAAATAAATCACTGCTTGACTTAACTTCCAAGTAGGGTTATTAACTTTATGTTTGTGATTTTTATGCACCGTCAAAATGATTATTCTGAGAAATGTGTATGTTTCCATGTTTATTTTGACAACCAGAGGCCAGAGGAGTGTGGTGAAAGGAAGCGGCGGGTGGGGAGAAGAGGGGCGGGGACAGGGCTGAGGGGCGGAAGGAAGGCCACTCCTCACCAGCTCCGCCTCCTGTTTCCCGAGTCCGGTTTACAAGCATGTCTGTCCCTTCCTGATTTCTCTGTTTCCTTTGTCCCATCAGAGCCCACGTACCTTGTATTTTCCTTATATTGCCCTTTTCTTATGGAGTGAAGGTTCGTGTTTCCCTAAAATTCATATGTGGAAGCCTCGACCCCCAATATGATGATATTTAGGTTTAGATGAGGGGCCCTCATGATGGGATTAGTGCCCTTAGAAGAAGAGACACCAGAGAGCTTTTGTGCTCTCTCTCTCTCTCTCTACCACCCTGCCATGTAAGGACACAACAACAAAGCAGCCATCTGCAAGCCAGGAGGCAAGTTCTCACCAGAACCTGTCCATGCTGGCACCAGATCTCAGACTTCCAGCCTGCAGAACTGTGAGAAATCAATGTTTGCTGTTTAAGCCACCCAGTCTATGGCACTTTGTTATGGCTCTCTTCCCGTTTGGCACCTGTCTGACTTCAGAGTTTAAAGAAGGTGATGTGTTCTTCTTTCCCAGGTGTCCACCGTTGTTTTTCTCCCACATGTTGGGGAATGCAGGGCAGAGACCCACTTCACAAGGAGTGTCGCCCTCTCATTTGCTCTGTCTAGGATGGCTGGAGCGGACTCTGAGTTGCTCTTTTCTTTTTCCTTTTTTTAAACAAGAGTAGGGCTCCCTAGTGTACTGCCACCTTGCTGGACCCTAGACTGGGACAGTTCTTCTGTGGCCACAGCCCCTCTTCCTCTCCTCTGCCTCCCAGCACTTGGTGTCTCACTGTGCGTCCATACCTGTTGGCTTTCCAAGGGCCAGTGCCTGCCAGTTCCCAGGGCATGATTTCCTCGGCAGCTGGCACGGGATTTTTTTTGTTGCCAACTGGAAGCTCAACTATTAAAAAATAAAACTTGGCCCATCTTGAGTGTCATATGTTTCCATCGGGACTTGGATCTGCGTTCTGGCACAGCTCACATGATTGCTTTGGGTACCTCTCTCAGGACCGAGAACCCAGTGTTCCTCTGGGTCTCTGACCACATTTTCACCCGCTCATTCCAAATACAGTCTCCAACTTTGAAAAACCTGTGATGCTTACGATTAGTTGAGGGCTAATTTACCATTGTTTTGCTTGGTTTTACTGATTTTTTAAAAATACCTGTTCAGTGTTTCTTTAGCACTAGGTTGTCTTCTCTGGCTGTTGGTGTCAGTTTTATCTCTTTAATTTTAAATTCCCAAGAATAAGTTTCGTGTGCCTTAGGTTAATGATAGCTAACACACAACACTGAAACGGGGATGTTTACTGCATGACTTTGCATAAGCATGAGATGATTCAAGAAAGGAGAGTATTAATTATGGAGATTTTAAAATATTAAGTTAAAAAATAGGCTTTGGGGTTAGAAAGACCTGCAACAGAGTCCCGGTTCATCCACTTATGAACTGTATCATCTTAGACAAGTTTTCAATGAGCCGCAGCTTCTTCATCTGTAAGAGGAGATAATAATTAAATGAGGTCAGTGCATTCATTATACATGGTAAATGTCCTGTGAGCATTGGATATTATTGATATGAATTCTGGACTGGCTGTCTGTAAGGATGGAGAGAGTGTAGGTGATTGGACATCACTGTCTCTCAAAGACGTCTGCAGATTGCAAGACTCTGGAGAAGTGTTGGCAGTAGGCCTTAGTAATCTTTTGCTGCTACTTTTGAGCAAGTTTTCTGAGATTCTAAGTTTCCCCTTTACCAAAGGGTAGTAACATCATGCAATATTTGTACATATTTGACTACTGTTCTTTGTATTTCACATATTGAAAAGAAAGTGTAATATAACCTTAAGATTTTCCACATTTGCTGACAAAAGGACAGTTGCTCTGGTTTAAAATAACTGCTGTAGGTGGCTCTTTCTGTAAAATTTTTACAGTTTGCTTCTAAGAAGGGTGTTAAAGTTAGAAAATATTAATCTTTTTGTTGCTTCGAGTTCTTATTTGCACTAACTTTAACTCTTTGTCATAGATTCGTTAATTTTTTATTCAGAATAATGCAGTCTTCACCGGGAAGTTAAATTACCAGACCCCGAATTATTGTAACGTGCCTATGATTCGGAAATAAAGAATAGAGCTCTGGAGATCATTTAAGGATCTGTTAGTCTGTGTAGACTAATAAAGGAAAATACATCACATGGAAGAGACTTCTTATATTTGAATGTTGTCATTATCTATTAGCCATTCCTAGAAGACGTATTTCTGTAACTTGGTACCTAAGTGGAAAAATAAAGTTTGATTTCCAGTTTTATCACACATTTCTTTAGCAGCTGCTTTTAATTATCTTAGTCTCTTTTTTGGTAAAGGGATTTCTTTGCAGCACCTAAGAAAACAAATTAATAAATTTTTGAGAAATCTGTTAATGAGGTACCCATGACTAGGGAAAAAGGGGGGGGTGGATAGAGACCAGATGATGTAGGAAATGCCTTACCTGAGGGTCATTCAGGGCAGGGGTATTCACTCTGGGGTGGCTCTCAGGAAAAAGGAGGGATTGCAAGGTATCGGATATCCAATCTTCTCAAGATGTCTTCTGATTCCAAGATGCAACACTGAGAATAAAAGCAAGGCTGCAGCCCTCATAAAATAAACCTATGGGTTTAATAGATATTAATGGAGCCCCCAGTGGCAACCATGGTGTTGTAAAGGTACATTCCAACTCTGGTACCTATTAGCTGTTTATTGCTGATGAATCTTTTTTTTTTTTTTAAGTTTTTTATTTCAGTAAAGTTTTATTTAATTATCAATTTTGGTTGCTGAAGAAATCTTTTAAATTGTCACAAGTCTTACTTTTCTTATCTGTAAAATGAAATCCTTTTCACAGGATTACTGCAAAGACTGAGAAAAGATAAATTATGTGCTATATTTGTTAAGCAAAAAATCTGTGTACATACAACATATTTTTGGATAATAATGATTTTTTTTTTTGCTATTAACTGAATTCCAGACTTTATTTGTATTTCACCAGCTTTTCATTAACATCCTCTTTCTCTCCCAGAGTCTGATCTAGGCAACCATATTGCATTTAGTTGCCCTGTTTTCCTTGGTCTGTGGCAGTTTCTCAGTCTTTCCTTGCTTTTCCTGACCCTAAAAGTCTTGAGCACTACTGGTCAGTATCCTGTAGAATATCCCCCAATCTGGGTTTTTCTGCTGTTTTGAATGATTAACCGGGGTTCTGAGTTTTGGGTAGGAATACCACAGAAGTGCCCTCCTTGTGAGATCATATCAGAGAGCGCATGATGCCATATGAGATTTCTGGTGATGTTAACCTCTGTCACTTGTCAGATTCCTCCACTGTACAACTGCTGTTTTCCCCTTTCCTTACTCTATCTAGTCTTTTGAACTGGGTGACTAAGTCTAACTCACCCATGGGAGGGAGAGGGCTTAAACTCCACTGCCTGGAGTGGGGGGGATATCTACATATGTTATTTATAGTTTTCTGTTGAGGAAGATTGCTGAGGCATTATTTCATTACTAATAAATTCTTATATGCATAGAAAATGATTGACTGTCTTAAGTCATTTTCCACAAATCTTGTAAAATAAACTGCTGCCAATAAATCATGCAACTGGAAATGTACTGACTAGTGAGAAGCTTTGAATCTGGTAGGGGAAGCTGTTCCTAGAACCTTGCACTCAGGCAATGGAGGATATTGGAGATGAGGGCTGAAAGGGAGAGCATGAAGTCAGAAAGTCTGTTTCATCTTGACAGAGGTAGATCAACTCTAGGCCATAACTGTCTCTGTGTGTGTCTTGTCAGTGCATAATTCATAGCAGGAGTGGCCCTTATTTAAGCTGGCCTGCTGGAACTCTCCATGGGAAGATCACACCAGCAACTTTGATGCCGGCTATTCAAAACTAACTCCATCTTCCACTTACCCCAAACAACAGCCCCAACAACTTGTGTAGCCCATTTTAGTAAATGTTACCCCCATCCACTTTGGCTCCCTACCTAGAATCACTGGAGGCATTCTGGACTTGTCCTTCACCCCCACTAATAAGACGTATTGTCCCCATTGATAGGTGCATGACCCTGGGCAAGTCACTTATCTTTTCTGAGCTTTGGAACAGGTAAAATAACCTAATAATGTTATTATGAAGATTCAGTAAGAGAGTGCATTATAAAGTTCTTGGCATAATGCCTAATATATTGCACACATTCAATAAAGACTAATAGGTACAATTTCTGTCTCTTAAATATATTTTAAATCAGTCCTCTCCTCTCCTTGGCCACTACTCCTTTAAGTTTAAGTCATTTGGAACTCTTTCCTCGATATCGCACTGGTATCTTAAATCTCGTCTCTAATCCCATCCATTTGCCATATGTTCAGACAACCTTCCTAAGGCCAAATTTGATTATGTCACTCCCATGCCTAAAATCCTTTAACATCTTCCATCCCATCCAGGATGTGGAACTCCTTTGCAGGGACAGTGGGTCTTTTCAGAACAGCTCCTGTTGCTCTTCCCATCTTAACTCTCACCATGCCTGTGTTCCCGCCCAGGCTCCAGCCCCTCAGCTGTTTTTCCTCACTTAGGATGTGTCCTGATGTCCCATATCTGTGTGTAGCAAACCTCCTCCCCTTGCTCCACGCCCCTCTTGTCTACTTCATAAACAAGATAGGGCAGGTGTCATCTCAGGGAAGCCCCTCCTGGCTCGAAGGCAGGCAACCTTCCGCTCTGCCTCTGTTTGGCACATCTGCTGCTAGCGCCTCTCTGCCTCTACGTACAGATTGGGAGCATCTCTAGGATTTTTTGGTTCCCATGTGCTCCACAGTCCCTGGCAGATGTTAAAAATAAATTATTCAATGACATTTGTTAAACACAGTAAAGCAGGCTCTTATGTAGGACCACTGAAACAGATATAGGGACCACTGCAATGGGGTCTTGCAGTGGAAAAGGGAGAGCTGGAGCCCAATTCCAAAGACAGCATGATCAAGTGGGAATTCATAGCCAAGGAGCAGGGACAGTGGATGGAAAATTACTAAGAGGAAGCATCAGGGTTAAGGGGGATTCTGGCTCAACCAACCTCCCAGGATTCTTGCTGAAGGCAGACAGGGTGATCCCATATTACTTGGGGAATGGTGGAGGATAAGGAACCTGATCAGATTTCAAGTGTGATCAGATATTGAGGGTGAGGGGTTCTTGCTAAACTGACTTAGCAAGGTCCTTGCAAAAATATTTTACAAAGAAGTGCACAGATGGGCCTAACAGAAGGTTCAGGAACCTGACTAAAGTTTGTTCCAGAAAGAATCTTTGTCACAAGGGGTAGATTTTTTTTTAACTGTTGACTGCCTGCTAGGTTGTATCAAGACTGAGTTAACCTAAGTGGGAGTTTTCATAGTCCTGTGATAGTGATGTCTCTTATTCCCCTCTCTGTCAATATTTTTTGTTGTTGTTGTTGTTATTGGGTTTTTTGGAAGTCTTTTTTTGTTTGTTTGTTTGTTTTGGTTTTAGTTTTTGTGTTGTTGTTTTTTGTACCTTTTGAAGGCTTTTCAGAGAATGAGGCAGGATTTAGGCAAATATCTGAGAGAGCTGAATAGACATGGCTGGGGTATGTCAAGCCTCAGAGTGTGAGCACACTGAAGGTATCACAATTGTGCCTTGGGCCTCTATCTACAAGACTGAAGCATGCATACATCTTCTTCATTCTCAAGATTCTGACTTAGATTTTGCAGGAATTTAGAGCTGGACAGCACCCTAGAAATCAACCAGTCCAACGTTTCCTTATGCAGGTGGAAAAGGTGAAGCACAGAGAGATCGTCTATCTTTCGCAGCACTCCAGAGCTAGTTGGTAGTAGACACAGAACCAGAACCTTGACTCTGTGACACATCTTTTCCTCACAATTGCCATTGCAGAAACTTGGGCTTAAACCATTTCTGGCTCTGTCTCCTACCGGTTTCCTGAATTCTTTCAGAATACAAAATTTCTTATGTTCAAGAAGCTATTATACACTCAGATTTTAAAATTTGCACTATTTTCAACCTTATATGTTATGTTTACTTTTTTTGCAGAGGATATGCCTTAAAAATTAAAATGCAACAAAAAGTATTAAACATTGGATAATATTTTACACTTGACTTCTCTCCCATTTCGGACAGTGTTCACCTCGTAAAAAACCTTTGCCCCCAAATGTATTGGAATCATAGCTAAGAATTCCAGCTTGCATGTCAGTTTGCATTATGTTCCTGTCTATGAGTGATTTGGGGGCTGAGATGCCCATTCGTATACATCTCACTGAAGAAACTGGTCAAATATGCAAGTGCACCATCCACTTTTAAAAGCCAGCCTACATTAAAATATAACGTAAAATAAATCCCTTTTTGTTTGTTCTTCCTGACTCCAGGAAAATTGAATGCTTGAGCAGATGGACTGATTAATATATTAATAGAATATTCAGTAGAGCTTAGGAGCTGGAAAAATCACATGGAGGCTTGAGCATGTCATGGAGCCAAGCTTATTTTCTTATAGTTAGGGACACTATTGATTCCATAAGTTATTTATAAGAGAAATATATTGGATATTTATCCTTAGTTTCAATTAATGCTGTCAACACCTAATTTACATTAAATACATATTCTTGTTTTTTCTTCCTTACCCCAGTAATTTCACTGACTACAGTGATAGGCCATCACATGAAGTTTTAAATTGTTTTAACTGGTAAGAAAAATTATTTTAATTTATTATTGATAACAGTGGCAGAAGTTGTTTATCATAACAGGAAAAATTGCAACAATGTCAAATTTCTTTTCTTCTAAAACCTATACCTAAGCTCGTGCTGAAGAATGCATATACTAACACAGTTAATGCCAGATCTTTTCTTCATTTCTTGGTTTACCTTCTGACATGAGTCAGCACTGCCATGTTTTTTATTTCTCTCAAACAACTTCTACTCTAACCCCTTCCATCTGGTTTTTATTGTCATAATTTTATTAAATAGTAATGATTGAATTCCACTTGGTTTCCAGCTCCCAAACTGATTCTCTGATCTCATTTTTTAAACCTCTCAACTACTTGTGAATCTGTTGATGACGAATACTCCCTTAACTTTTTAAAAAGATGGCTGCGCTCCGTGTGCCATGGAATGTTGAGCATTCATAGTCAAAGTTACTGATGTAAATAAAACCTACACAAAACTCTGTTGGGTGAGTTTATCATAATCATGTGAGCAAAGTTATCAGCCTCAGGAATATGGTTCTCACGAATGCCTATAATTTATGTAACCTGTGTTCAGCCAAAGCATGTTTCTATTTTTATTATTCTATATCTGTTTATAAAAAGCATCACCGTTAACAGTTTTTCCTGCCACCATATAGAGCAGGGATTTCTAACTTTGATTCATGGACTTTTGCGCCTAGGTCTTAGGACTGCACGAAGCTCCTGAAATTGAACGCTAAATTTTATGTGTGGAAGCATTTTTCCTAGGAGAGTGACCACAACTTTTATCACATCCTCAGAGATGTTTAAGGAGTGCCGATGTTTGAGGTTCATCCATACAAACATATTCTTCCATATAATCGGAATAGCTGGGGAGCACCAGACTTGTGTTGACAAACTTCTTTTTTCCCTCTTCTGCTGCCTTGACCAGGCCCTATTGACAAGAAGACTTTCTATATTCTTATATCCCCAGTTTTTATCTCTTCCATGTTCTCTTTCATTAGTTAGGATTCCTTTATGTGCAAGTGTACTTTAATAGACACATACTGAAGCACCAAAAGAAACCCAGCTCAGGTCTTCTTAAACAGTGCAGTTTAAGATTTACTGGCTCAAATAACTAAAGTCCAGAGATTATTCAGGTTTTACATGTGGTTCGACTTGGACTAAAGATTTCTTTCCCTGCATTTCTTTCAGCTTTGCTCTTCTAGGTGTGTTGGCTCTGCCTTTACACCAGCTTCCCTCATGGTAGCAAGATGTAGTAGCTTGAGTCCTAATTCTGGCAACCAGCTATCAACATCCAGGGCAGCAGGGATCTTTACTTCCTTCTGTTATTTAATAAACCAGAACCAACCATCCTGGTCCGGGGGATGTGTGTGCATTAATTGGCTTAGGCCTGGATTACCACCATACTGGAACAAATCAGAGACAGAGGGGATGAGATTGCAGCACCTGATTTATGCCAGTTGGAGTCTACTTTTAGAATTTTGGCAATCCTAACTTTTGTGTATGGTGGGGTGGGGGGCGGGGGTGCTGGTAGAATCATGCTGAGCAGCAGCTAATAATATTTATTATATCCCTTAAATTAAGTGGGATTCCAGCATGTAGCTCCTGGTATCTTGTTACAGTTAGGCTGTAGAAGATAGGATTTTATTGCTGTAGAAGATGGGAACTTACTGTGTTTCCTAAGGAAGGTTATATGAAACATTGGTTCCTTGGGATGTTTTATCAGAGTTCTACCAGAGAAAAACAGAACCAATTCTATCTATCTATCTATGTGTGCATGTACATATGATATATATAAAAATATTAGGACATATCCTAGGAGATTTGATATATATGCACATACATACACACAGACACATACACACACATTAATTCATTTATTTTTATTTATAAATACTTGTTATTTATATTAAATATAAGGTATTTGTTTATATTTTATATTTATGAATATGTAAGTATATAAATAATCTTTATTATTTCAAAATTTATGAATACAATTTTAAATTTATAAATTTATTATTATAAATAAATATTATTTTATATTTATAAATAACATAAATAATGCTTATTTTTATATTAAAATATAAAAATATAAAAATATACAAAATATATACAATATAAGTTTATAAATTATATATATATTTATTTAAGGAATTGGCTTATGTGACTGGGAGGCTGGCAAGCCTGAGATCTGTAGACGAGGCCAGACAACTGGCAAGTCTGGAGTAGGAACTGATGCTGTCATCTTGAGGTAGAATTTCTTCTTCCTCAGGTAAACCTCAGTTTTGGTTTTAATGCCTTTCAACCGATAGGATGAGGCCTACCCAGATTATGGGGATAATCTCCTTTACGTTACTGTCACCTAATTGTAGATGTTAACTGTATTTACAAACTACCCTCACAGCAATATCAAGACTAGTATTTGATTGAATAATCTGCTGCTATAGCTTAGCCAAGTTGACACATAAACTAACCATTGCAGACATTAATACTTATAAGGCCAAAGAAGGGTTGTGAGGTTAAACAAATTTTAGAAATGTTAGACTAGAATTTTTCAGTCTTCAATGTGCTCAAGTGCATTGTGGTTTTAAACTGTTTCTCAAACTTATTGAATCAAGGACATTTTTTATTCCCCAGAAGAATATCTCACTGGACTGGTGTTTTACAGAATACATTTTGGAAAACACTGGATTAAACTATGACAAAGAAGAGAGGGCCTTTACTATAATTATCTGTTGCTAGAGAGCAGTGGCGTCATCATAGCTCACAGCAACCTCAAACCCCTGGGCTCAAGTGATCCTCCTGCCTCAGTCTCCCAAGTAGTTGGGACTATAGGCACACAGCACCATACCTGGCTAATTTTTTTGGTATTTTTTGTAGAGATGGGGCCTCACTATGTTGCTCAGGCTGGTCTTGAGCTCCTGGCCCCAAATGATCCTCCTGCCTCAGTCTCCCGAAGTGCTAGGATTACAGGCGTGAGCCACCACGCCCAGCCTGTTGTTTGTGTCCTTAACGTATTTTTGTCCGTTTCTCTACTTCTGTTACATTATAAGCACCTTTGGGATCATGCTTTTGTGTCTTCACAAATTGGAAATTTAATCAATATTGACTGAGAAATATTTTTAGATAAATAAATGGTTGTTAAGTCTTCAGTTAATGATCTTCATAAGCCATTGCTCAGAGCCATCACTTTCCCTTGGCAGAAATTAAATTGTAATAGCTGTAAAATATTTGCTGCTCTTTAGAGATTTTCTCACTGTGGGGAACCAGCAGTAAAATTGAGCACGTTCTGTGTCCTGGGCGTAATAATCCTCATCTTATTACTTTTACTTTTTAATGTGACAGGCTATTACTTTGTTCCACTTAAGAAATCATTTAAATTCAGAAAAAACAAGTAATGAAAGGAACAGGGCAGGTGAAGTTCCTGAAAATGAGTCTGGTTTTGTTGGTTTTGTTTTGTTTTACTATCTTCTCAAAATACCCAGCATATTGCTTTACTCTCAACGGTGCTTGGTATATGTTGCACTTGATTCTTAGAAGAGACAAATATTTCCTCTGGACTCTGCTGAAATCCCTTCTTGTTGTGATGACATGTTATTAGAGCAAACAGGGCTGAGGTTTGTTCTCCTGTAACCTATCAGTAATGCCATATGGTCTAGATGTGGCTTAGAGTCCTGGATGAAGACTATAACCAGTAGTGAAATCATGCCATGGGTAGACCCATTTGCCTGGAAGGGAGTGGAGCATGAAAGACAGATGTGGTTGTCATCTGCAGGTCCCTGAGCTGTATCTTGGATCTTTGCCAAATGCTCTGAGCTGCTTCCTATTTGAGGGCCACCCTAATCTGTCTGCATGGATGTTGTAAACATGTTTTTAAAAAACAAATCAAAATGTAAAGTTCGATTTAATTAGAAAGGTACTGGTTGAATCTGAAAAGATTATTGCTTTAAAATAACCATTTTGATTTAATTCAACCATATTATTTATAAGCCAGTTTGTGTGTGTAGGCATGAAAAGTGAGCATGTTAGTTTCTATTCCTTTCCTCACCATATAACAAAAAGAAGCTGCCCTTGGTCAAGGAGCTGGAATAAAACCCAACCATGTAAAAATCGAAAGGTTCCTTCCTCCTAGGAACACAGATGATCCTGAAATTATCTGCTATACTTGAAAGAATGGCCTGAAAACTGAAAAAAGTTAGCCTTAAAAATGTTTTTCCTGGAAGATTATAAAATCAATAATCTAAATATTTTAAATATTATTATATTTCATGTATATTATATATAAACATTTATTTTAAAGAAATATAATAGATCTACATATATTAAATACCTAAATAATCTAAGTAATTATAAAACAATAAATTCTTTTTAAAAATTTTGGAAATTATAAACAAAAGACAGATGATAAAAATTACTTTTAATCCTGTTACCCAGAAATACTCATTATTCACATTATTCTTGTTTCTTTTTATATTTGTATATGTGTATATATATTTGTTTTCACCTAATTATTTATCTCCCCAAAAATTTTATTGTAGGGCCTTAAGGTTAATGTTTTATAAATTTAAGAATATATTCATTGTTGATTGCCTTTTAAATATGCTCTTATATGCTTCGTATCAAACATAAAAACATATTTAACATATTCTTTCATTGAGTATGCAAAATTGCATATAGTAATAGCAGCTGACATTTAGCAGGTGTGTACCACGAGCCGGGAGTATTATTTTCATTGCTCTCAATTCTACAAGAACCTGCTAGATAGGTATCATTGACCTGAGGAACAGAGGCCTGGGGAGAACAATAACCCGGCTGTGTCATACAGGCAGGAAGCGCCCTAGCCAAGGACTGTCTGATTATCTGACTGACTTAAGAGCTTATACTCTTAAAACTGTCATATTGCCTCTTCTGAAGTGAATTTCATGTCAAATTTACTATGTCCTGGCCAAAATATCTAAGATATAATGAAATTAAATTTTGAGCAAATTGGCCATGCACACAAATTTGATGTTCAGGACTTGACAGGCGATTCAGAGTGCTTCTGCATCTCAGAGAGTGTACGGATACACCATCAGGCAGCTGCAAAGAGCCACAGGAGAGAGTCATGTTGCCTGGTGTCCCACCTGATTGAAGGCATTATGCACTTCGTCAAAGAAGGAAGATTTTTCTTTGCAGGCTTTTCTTAAAAATCAGGTTTGTTTCTGATAATGGGCTCAAAATAATATCAGAGGACTCAAATTGGGGACTTTGAGTTTAGTTGATAACACATATTTTGTTATCCTCTATCAATGTTTAGGGGCTCATTATGTGCAGACTTGGTATTTCCAGAAGAATGCTCATGTACTGAAGGTACAACTCCATTGCCTAATATACCACTTCTCCTTCATGTAGTGTCTTCATCTCTGCAATACTTATTTTTTTTTCTCATACCTGCTGCATTCCTCATCCTTTCTGCTCTTATTTCTTCTTTCTTTCCCTTTCAGTTTTCCATTCCCCATAACCATTATGTTCTTCCAAACTTCCATTTTTATCTTCTACCCTTCCTGCCAGGCAACACCTAACCCTGAGCCCCTACGCTTAAGTTTACTCAGATTTTTTTTTTTCTATTCTGTACCTAGTACTTCTCAATCTGTCCATGAATATGACTTTTTTCTAGCCCAACAGTTTCCTTGGCTTTGCAAATTCTTGAACCTTATTTGCCATGACCTGCTGTGTATACTTAGATAAATATCTTTGGATATATATCCAAAGATATATATATTTGGATATATATCTTTGGATATATTTTGCTATATCTTTAAGGAAGGTAGTGTTGGGTTAGCTGTATTGTAGGTAATCCATTCCTGTTAGCTATTGCACTTTTATGAAGTGATTGTTCTGTGACTAGTGGAAAGACTCTTGGGTTATCAATAATCTAATTGCATTCTACTCTTCCACAATTTCTTGTGCTCCAAACAAGGTTTACCAAAAGATTGACATCAAGTTCATTCTTCACTGACCAAGCCACTTTATTCCAGAGGAATAAGTGTCTTTTTTTTTTAAAAAAAAAATTCTTTCTCTGTCATTTAGTCTAGAAGAGCCCTTGTACATCTGTGTGTCCAGGTCAGTCTTAGAAATGTCAAGTGCACTGGTAGTAACAGCCTGGAAAAACTCCAAGACTGCAACAGAAGGGAACCACCTGATGAGACACGGTCAGTGCGTTCACAATGCTTGCTGCATTGCAAGACTGGAGGCAAGGCAGGGCTGGGCCAATTACAGCTCCTCATGAAGTTTTTATTTTTTTAAATAAAGAACAAATAGGGCTGTATGATTCAATTTGAGAGGCCTTTCATTTCTTTCTGTGAGTCTTTTGATGTCTATGCTTGTCTTTAATCCTCTCCCTTTGCTTTTTATTTTTCTCTTTCTGCTTAGCCTTTGCTTTATATGCTTCTAAATATTGAATCTAAATAAGTAAGGATGTGCTATAGAGCTGTGATTGAAGGGAAATCTCAATATGTGTTCACTAATGAAGTTGCCTGCTATATAAGGGGCACTGAGGAAGCCCATGCTTTTCCAGTTCACAGTGTCATGTGTATGTGACTTTGTGGTGTTGAGTTTAGGGTTCAACGACTCGTTCCTTAACAGCTCCTCCGTATTGATGTCTCCTTACCACTAATGAATTCATATAGATTCGATGGAGGAGGGCAGGGAATAATTATGAGTTCAAACTCATGCATCTATGTACATTTTCTCTTTCTTTATGCTTGTGTTACTCCTTCAGTCACGTTAGCATCACAGAAGGCATCTGGGCTAGGGCAGAGTTATGGAATGCCAAGGCATAGTCATAGTTGCAGGATGCCAAGGCACTGTCATATTCATGGCAACTCTGGGAATTACCCCCAAGTCTGCAGTCATACACTTTCCAAGAATGGATCTATTTGGAGGTATTTTAAAACTTGTCAAAGTCATTTGTCTTGGCTTCTTCAGCTGATGTATGTGGGGACTCTGACTGTTGGCTGCCGTAGTAGAATCTGTGCATAGAGACATGGGACTCTTGCTGTAAATAGTATGGCACACCACAAACCATGAAGAAGTGAGTGCTTTCTTACATATTTTTATTTAATGTGGAAAAGTGTGGAAGAACACACATAAGACTTCCTCCTTATTTGGGCTTCATGATATGATCAGGAATATATTTTCTTATTTTCTCTGTATTCTTCTATTTAACCAACTTTAAATTGAAATATACTTTTGGAGAACTTGTGGTTACTAGCAGAGTTGATATAATAAAATCCTATGAGTCTTACTTAGAGGTCCCCCCAAAATCTAAACATAATATTCAATTTTAAAAATCTATAATGACATTCTTAGCAATAGGTTAGTAACTAATAATTATTATTATTAGTGATAATTATGACTAGCAACCAGTAATAATAATGCTGCAATGGTAAGTTAATCATAATGTAATGTTAACTAAAAGCACTTGTAAGAAAAATTTTGACTAAATTATTTGTGACTCACTGCATACTTTTTCTTGAGAAATTCTTTTATCTCTGATCCTACTGATTTTCAAAATAAGGGGTAGATAAGGAATTATCTCTGATGTAATGATAGTTATTGATAATGGCTAGATAAATATTGTACCGAAAAGAAAAATAATTCCAGTAGTCTACACATTTTCACCAGTCTGACAATTACTTAACAATAGCAAGTGATGCTACTTCTGTTGACGACCGTTCTACATGCACAGTGCCAAAAGAGAAAGAGGGCTTAAGCTGTCAGTTGTATTTGTATTCGTCTTACCTTTCTTATTTTCGTCAAGCCTGATTTCTTGTCTACAGAGACTTGTTTCCTGCAGGTCATTTGGCTTCTGCTGATTAATTAACTAATTTAGAGCAACATAGAATATGCACACACACATTCATGTTCTCATTAGAATGTCTTAGTCTTCGACGTGGAGGTGGATTTAATTTAACTAATTTCTACATGGACGGTACTTCAGTGCATCTCTGCTGTCTCACCATTCCCTCCTTTCATCTTCTTCCAAAAGTACCTTTGGGTTCTGGCAGCTGCATACGGAGAAGCTTCAGAGCCCTGGGCTGTTTGCTCCTCTTCTGGGCAGACCTCTCAAACCAACAGCAGGTGCTAGCCGCCTGGCTTGACCTGAGAGCCTGGGAGGAGAGACATTTCCAGTTCCGGACAGGGTCAGGCTGTTCTGCTGCAACAGATGGTCAGCATTTGGTCTTCTCAGTCATGTCACCTGGGGGACTCCAATACCGTTTTGTGTTATCTTTCTTACTTTTCATTTAAAAAGAAGCAGAAAGAGGAGCACAATGCCATATCAAAATAGCCAACAGCTTCAATGTTGACAATAATGAAAGACAATATTAAAAAAACAGAAATGAACAAATGAACATGGTACACTTGCTAAAATGCTTAACTATAATTCTGTGATCTTGATTTTATTCTATTTTATGGAAGATTGAAAAGATTTAGCTGCTGAGAGAATATTAAGTAGATTACATACAGTCATTTTTTTCATTTTTCAAAATATGACAGAAATTTCCATTTTGATTTTCTGATTTGATATTCATATATGCACATTGATATTTCTTCATCTACAACAAGACTTTTGTCATCATCATTCCATCTTGTTATATAGTAGCAAGTCAACTCATTATTTAAATAATTTCCAAGTAAATTCCTGTTATTAATATTTAAATTATAAATTGCTTATTATGTTATACAGAAGCATTTTCTTTTCTCCTGGAAAGCATTTCAGAAATCTTATTGTGCTCATACATAGAACTATGGTAAAACTGCCATAGTTTAAGATGTGAACACTTAATCTGGTTTATGAAAAATAGAAGCCCAGAATAAATGATCTTCATCTAGATCAGCAGTCCCCAACTTTTTTGCCACCAGGGACCACTTTCATAGAAGACAATTTTTCCATCCACCAGGGTTGGGGTGAGGGTGGAGGGGTGGTGGTGGAGGCGGAGCTCAGATGGTGACGTCAGTGATGGGGAGCGGCTATAAATACAGATGAAGCTCCCTTCGCTCTGTCACACGCCACCGTGTGGCCCTCCTCCCCGGTTCCTAAGTTTCAGGGAAAACAATATTTCCAGGGATGAAGGGGAGGGGAGTGGGGGGAGGAGCAGAGGTCTGCTGCCTGGTCCCTCATGGGGGTTAGGGGACCACAGATCTAGATTATTGTGCTGCAAATGGAGGTGGCAGTTGGACTCAAAGTTTGTTGTAAAACCTGGTCAAGGTGTGTTTTGGAACTTGAGGGCAAGGGCCTTACTTCTGCCTATTAGGATATAACCAGCTGTGCTGCTGCTTCATTAATGTCATGAGTTTGATACAAAGAGAGAAGCCGATAGGAAATGGGGTTAGGGTGGAGGGCAATGAGGCCCAAAGTGGAGTCATTGTGGGCAAACCCTCCAGGAAGCTGGCAGAGGTTGCTGCCACATGGCCATGGCAGTGTGGGCTGTGAGATGATCTCAGTCTCTGCACAGAATCCTTTCTTGGCTATAAGCGGGATTGACACTCTTGCTAAAAGACAGGGAACAGACCGTTAACCTCATTTAATGCCTTCTCACTCTGTAATGACATGAACTGCCATTAGTATCGCAATACAAATTTTAAAGTGTGTCAGATGATATTCATGGAAGATGTGAAGAAATTAACATATTGAGAAAGAAAGTGAAGAAACAAGAGGTCATTTTCTTTCAGGATATACAGAAACCCATTCACATAAATCCATCTGCTCATCCCATCTACTTTTCAGTGCGTAAATATTTTGCCTATGATTGCCAGCACCTGCAGGCCAAGGAGTCGTCTCTGCTAATCCCTTGTCGCTACTTCTTGCACAGAGCCTTACATCACCAGGGACCCACATGTTTTTGGATGATGGTAGTAAAAGTGAAACTGACGAAGTATGCGGATCATGGGGTAATAAAGGTACTGCTCTTGAGTCCCTCGGCTTTCCCTGGGGATTTTTGTAGTTTTGGGGGCTATTTCTATACTCTGTGCAAATACTTGTGTTGACCTTAATGAGGCCCACGTTAGATGCTGGACAGAAACACAAAGCACCTCACGGCAGCAGCATTGCAGTGAGCTCATTCATTGCAAAAGAATTCTGAAAAATCCCAGCGCTCCCGAAGCTGAACTTTGTGCAACTTTTAGTTAGAATGTTTTTTTTTAACAAATAGAGAAGTTTTATGTGGCATATAAACAGAGGCTAATTATTGAAATTCCCGGGTTCGATTGAAATACTTTTCTAATGGCCATTATTGAAAGTCTACTATCATAGTTTAATCTTGTCTGCACTGCTATCTAACATCATAGTGGAATGTTGTCTGTACTACTGTTGATGTCCATGGAGCCGGGTTCCTAATTCTTGCAAATAGCTACGGTCTGCCCACCCCATGTCATCATCGCCCCCATAGGATCTGCTCACTTTGGTGAGCTATGAATGGAAAAACTCTTCCCAAGCATCAGGCAATTATATTTTTCCTTATAAACAGAAAATGTTTGCAGTGGTCTTTATTGTAATCTGAGTGAGTTTTCTTGGATTCATTCCCAGCAAGTTTATTTTTGTGTGTAGTAGGCTGATTTTCTAATTTTCTCTACATTTCTTAGTAGAGTTTACCAAACTGTTTATCTTTGCTGACAACTTCGACTAGGTCAGAGTTTGTATAAATGCAGTGGAGCCTTAAAAAAAAATTATCTAGAGTTCCCTAAGATCTTTATTGCTGGCTTTTAGAGTAATGATTTTTGCACTACCTCACCTGGGCCTGACTTCGAGTGGAAACAACAGCTGAATTGTGTGTTTGCATTCCCAAAGCCCCATACTGTTCTTGTAAAGTCTCTATTATTTATCTTTGTAGTCTCAAAGCTTTGCATTTATGAATTCATTGTATCATCATTTTATGATCATTTGGGGTCTCTGATGGTGTTCTAATTAAACGCCCATTTCTTAGTTACCACAACACTGTTTTATACTGCTTAAAATGCCCACCTCCCCCTGTATGTTTTTGGATATATGGATAATGGGTTGGAATCAGTAGTGTTATAGGAAATAAATTATTTTAAGATAAATGATATAAAGATTAAAAACATCTCCCTAAGGTAGGGGAAATGTTCTTCATACGTAGAATATAAACACGCAAATGTATGTAACTGTATGAATTTTGATATTGACTAATTGATCACAGAATCCAACTAGATGTCTTGCAGAAATGATCTTGTCTTACATCCATTCCATGGTTACTACTCAGCAATAAAAAGTAGCAAACTATTGATACATGAAATAACTTGGATGGATCATATGCTAGTGAAAAATGAGAAAAAAGCCAATTACAAAAGGTGATTCCATTTATATAGCAGTCTCAAAATGACAAAATTTATAGAAGTAGAGAATACACTAGTGGTTGTCAGAGGTTAGAGATGGTGGTTGTAGGGTGGGGTGGAGCTGGGTGTGACCATAAAGGGGAACATGAGTGATACCTTATGGAGATGTAATCGTTTTGTATTTTGGTTATGGTGGTGGTTAGATGAATCAACACATATGATAAAAGGGCAAAGAACTATACACACACATTATTCCAATGTCAATTTCCTAATTTTAATATTATTACAATTATGTAAAATGTAACCATTGGGGGAAACTGGATGAAGGGTATGCAGTACCTCGTTATACTATTTTTGCAACTTTCTGTGAATCTATGATTATTTCAAAATAATTTTTTTCAAATGAGCCGGTAGTTATGAAGAGCCCTAAGGAAAACAAGCCTTTCCTTTCCATGGTTGGTAATAAATGCAATAATTGACTCTCAAAGCTGGAAAAGACTTATGATATTCACACATAAATGCCAGAATAACGTGGCAGTCTTAACCTTTTTTTAAAGCTGTTTATAGTTTCTATTCTTGGCAGCAGTCTTATTATTTTTGAAAATGTATTAACTAGCATGGGCACACTTGTAAAATGATGTTCATTGCTCACAACAGTATGTTTGATCTTTTACATTTTGAAAGTCTACAGCCCATGTGGACAGCCAGAGTTGTGCTGGCAACATCCCAGTAGTCCTTAAGCCAAATCCGTTTTTTTAAAAATAGACATGGCTTCACTGGACATTCCAATAGTGCCTAGTCTTGAAGGGGGATTTTTTTAAGTTTTATTGAGATATCATTGAAATAAAAAAATTGTATATTTAAGATACACAACTTGATTTTTTGATATAGGTATGCATTGTGAAATGATCACCACAATCAAGCTATTTAACATATCCATAACCTCTACATAGTTACCATTTTGTGTGTGTGTGTGTGTGTGTGTGTGTGTGTGTGTAGTCTTAGCCATTCTGTTGTGAAGTGTTGTTATCATAATGAAACTTGTTTACTTTCTGTTTAACACTTTAAAAAAATCCAAAATGGGTACAGGCCTTTAAGCTGGCTAAGAAAAGCAAGTGTCTCAAACTATGTATGTCAAGAAGCACCTAGGAAAAACCCTTAAGGAAGTAAACCTCAACATACAGTATGAAATTATGTAAAACTTTCAGCCCCAAATCCAGGGAAGAAAGAGAAGAGATTTATTATACTTTATTGTTCATCATAATTTGTCAGGTGACAATTCATTTGTGGATTATGCTGTCTGTAATTTTTCCAATTCTTCTCTTCCCTTTCCCCCAGTGAAATAAAAGTACACACAATCATAGAACTAGAACCCAAGGAAAGAGGCAGAAAGAGTTTGTTTTCTTCATCTTCTTTAAACATACAGAGTATATGCTTCCTGTAGGGTAATACATTCAATATTAGTGTCAGTATCTCTCACTTCTATACATTGGCTTTTGCCAGAGTTTGCTATTTAACTACTAACAAGTTAAGAGTCCCTAAATAAACAGGAACTGAATATTTTTTAAAAACAGAGTGCAGTCCATGGAAAAGTTGCAATGGCGCTTTAAAAAAATGAATAGATTATCTTAGCGTAATTTGATCTGAAGTATAGAAAAGAGAAAAAAATGATTTTAACACAAGTTTCCTGAAAGATTTTCTTACTGAACTCATGTAAGCGTAATCCACAAATGAGTTGGGTTTGGACTCATGATATTCGTGGAATAAACATCAAGGAAGGGGATTTGGGCAAGTTTCCAGTAGTCCATTGGAAATGACAGGGATATTCTGTCTTTGGAGGATGGGATGTGGGTAAATGTTCACTAGCCTGACTTCTCTTCTCCAGGATGTAAATGTGATCCCTCATGTGTTGCTCCAAGTGACTTGAAGATGGTGTCCTTTTGAAAAACCGTATCTCGGCCGGGCGTGGTGGCTCACACCTGTAATCCTAGCACTCTGGGAGGCCGAGGCAGGTGGATCGATCAAGGTCAGGAGTTCGAGACCAGCCTGAGCAAGAGTGAGACCCCATCTCTACTAAAAAATAGAAAGAAATGATCTGGACAACTAAAAATATATATATATATATATAAAAAATTAGCCAGGCATGGTGGCACATGCTTGTAGTCCCAGCTGCTCGGGAGGCTGAGGCAGAAGGATTGCTTGAGCCCAGGAATTTGAGGTTGCTATGAGCTAAGCTGATGCCACGGCACTCACTCTAGCCCAGGCAACAAAGCGAGACTCTGTCTCAAAAAAAAAAAAAAAAGAAAAAGAAAAACCGTATCTCTATATATGATCTCCTAATTGTTCTAGTTTGAACTAAGAAAATGTGACTTACAAAAGATTCCACTGTATAAAGCTAATTAAAAGTATTACAAAAGGACTCTTCACATTAACAAATGAGTCCTGTGACTCATTTAAAAATGAACTCCTGTTGGGTTTAAAAATGGATTTTTGTAGATCCATTAACAACCTGACAGGTTCTGGGAGTAGAAAAATATAAAACCTATGTGTTAGGAAAAATGCCATTTGAAGATCCATCAAAAGTGACAGAGTATTCCTGAATGCTTCAGATGAATTAAGCAGAAAATGACTCAATTTACAAGACATTTAGCAAGAACATATCAATTACATACACTTGTACAAATTCTTTTGTAAATTCTATCAATTCTTTTAAATGCCATCATAAATAAAAGCAGAAAAGAACTTTGAAAGACAAACATTTCTCCCAACCCTAAAGATTCCTCAAATCTAGAACCTTATCTATATCCCTATTGACACAGTCTTTGTTGAAGCTCTCAACCTTTCTCACTTAGATTATTTCAGTTGTAACCTACTATGTGTCCTGGTCCCTAAATACTTCCCTTTAACTTCCACTCTCCTCGCTGATTGTCTTCTATTCTCAGAATTATCCTCCTGACTAAAATCTGAGCATCTCACTCATGGTTTTTAAGATGTTTTACAATCTGATCTCACCCTATCTTTCTGAATATATAAAAAGCTTCCATTCCAACACTCACCTTAATGTTTGAGGGCTCCATCTTAAAATGGATTATCACTCTTCCTAGAATGCCCTTTCTCAGATCTTGTCTGATAAGCCACTTCATCCTGTAAGATACAGTTTGTTTGTATGTCATACATGATGAAGTTTTTCCTGATTATTCCCAAGCCCAATTATTGCTTTTTTACAGAGTACTTTTTATACTCCTGTTACCATTGATAATATTGCATTGTTTATTTGCATAATGGTGTACCCCACTAGGATGCTGAGACTCTGTCTTCTTCCATCTCAGTAGCTCTAACATTTAGTACAATGTCTGGTACACAATAGGCACCAAATATTGTTTGGTAGGTGTAGCTCACATTACCTAGCCACACCATTCTGGGAATGTAGCTATCACACTATAGCAACTGGGCTCATCTCCTTCCTCTGGGTGTGTCAGAGGAAGATCCAGATCCTTCTGGATCTTCGGGGTTTCAAGGGTTACCTCATGTAGCCACAAACAGTCATAGCAATAATTGTCTTCATTTTCCTCGCCTCAATATCTTTGTAATTTCCTCCTCCAACTCTTTAACAATTTCCTTTCAGGTCATCACAGTGAGGTTTTTTTGTGCTTCCAACATTGGAAGAGAGCCACTCTTTCTATTTAATACCACATTTATCATGCAAAAGTTGGAGAAAATGCCCTCCACTCCCACTTCTGTTGCATTATTTTCTAATTTGTGCATTGATCAATCACAATCAGAATTTACCTCTTATCCCTTCAAGAATAAGGCCCTGCTCATGATTCATTGTTCCTTACAGCACCTCACCCCTTGTGAACCAGCTTAAGCTCTTGGGACTGGGATACATGTCAGTCTGAGTGACTGGGACTGTGCTCCTCTTAAAAACATTTTTTTCCCTTCACATGCTTAACCATCGCCTGGAGGCAAAACTTATACAATGAGCCTCCTCCTTTTTTTAAGGTATACAGCCTGGGGCATTAGGAAAAGTCCTTATCTCTGAGAGTTTAACAGTTTAGAGAGCTTAGGTCTGCAGAGTCATCCTTGTGTTCATTCATTAGCACCTTGCCTGGGTTCCTAGGGCCCCCACCCTAGGCAGTAGAGACATTGTTTAGGTCCTCCTTTCGCAACTTTGATGTGTAAAAGAAAAATTGCACCACACCAGTTAAACAGGCAAGAAATATTCTATTCAAGAAAATTGCAATTGGGAAGAGAGATTGAATTTGAACTCCATTGAATCAAGCTGAGGAGGATTTTATGGACATCTTGTTCAGATGTGTAAGCATAAACTAAAAAGTAAATAATGACCCACTTCACTTGCTTTCATGTGGCTTGTTATATTCCATCAATAACAATGCAATGGGTCATGCAATAGGGCAGTTGCCATTATTAATACAATTTATACGTGGACTATATTAATATGCTACAATTGTGAACAATTTCCCTCTCATGTCCTTTTGAGGAAAAATGAAGGAACATTTCAAAATAAAAGCTTTGCTGTTATTACTGCTTTCTTCCTTCTGACTCACTATTTATTAAAGGAGGATGTACTTATGAAGGCAAATACTTTGGTTTGATTGATATATGTTGTTGCTTTGTCTTTACTGTAAAAGTATTCCTTAGGGTGAGTCTTTTGGCAACATAGAAAATAATAATTTAGCTCCCTAGCTGAGCTATTTCTAATGTAATGAATCATACTAAGCCAGAAGGCAGAGAAGTTAGAAAGAAAAGGAGGTAGTCAGTAAGAGAGCAAAAAGAGATCATAGTCCATGTCACCATGTTTCTGAACAGAACACCGTCCATGGCAGATCTTGAATACATCAGGTGATTTTTCTTTTTTCACTTCGTAGTAAGGAGTTTTCTTTAGTTTTTTATACCTATTATGTAAGATAGATTTCATGAATACAGATAGTAATCTCAAGGCAGTACTGAAATTTTATTATATTACCTACATCATAATTATCATTGTTACTTGGCCTTTTAGAGAAAGCTACATGGAATGGGGGAAATGAACGAAAGATAAGAGTTGGGTCAGGACATTGAATGAGTGGGCAGCGAAGGCTGTTTGGCAACCATCAATAATTTGAGCTCTTTGGGAAATACCGCTGTTTACTTCTCCACTTTTATTTCCACATTTCTTTTCTGTGGTTATTACTCCAGCAGTTTTCTGCTTCTTTCAAACTCCATCATCACTGCCATATCTATTTCCAACTCTGCCTCAATCTAAGCCAGCATCCCACATCTCCAATGGCCTACTGAAATAATCTGTTTATTGGTCATCCTACTACAATCCCTTCTTTATGCAGAGTAAACTTTAAAACTGTAAACCAGTCCACATTGTTCTGCTTAATAGCCACAAAAGCCTCCCACAGGCTTCCAGTGTACTCAGAATAAATTCTGGACTCCTGCCTGTGGCTCTCAAAACCCAATGGGCTCTAGGCTCTGCCTACCCTTCAGCCACCTCACCTCTTACCATTTTTCCCCTGGTTCACTACCTCCCAGGCACATTGTCCTTTCTGTTTCTTGAAATTGCCAAGCTTACTTCTGCCTGGAGGTCTTTTCCCTTACTGTTCCCTCTTTCTGGACGGCTTTGCTACCAGATTTTTGTGTGACTGGCTTTCTTGGCATTTATATCTTAGCGCAAACGTTCCCTCATCAATGAGGATCCCCAGACTGTCCATATAGTCTGGTTCCCTTCCCCCAAACACCCTCTATCACCATCTTCCAGGTTTTTTTTTTTTTTTCGAGTAATGCCTATAATTAAAATACCTAGATTATCTTCTTCATTTGCTTTGTTTGCCCGTTGTCATAAGAACATAAGCCCCAGGAGGGCAAGGATCTTGCCTATCATAGACTCTGCTATAACTCAAGCACTGAAAACACACCCTGGAACACAGATAAGCTTAATGAATACTTCAATGAAGTAATTAATGAATATACTAAATAAATGTCATTTATCAATGTCCTCCTATATTTGCCAGGTCCAATGCAACATTGCCTTGGGAACCAAAGATCAATGCGGCATGGTTTCATACCTCTTACAGCTTAGTGGCTGGCTGTTTCCTTTATCTGGTCATCTGGTTACCAAACCATCTTTTAGGATTTAAATTTAACTTTTGTTTGGGTATCAAGATGAGTTGATATTTTAACATATTCATGGATAGTCAGATACTTTGATTCTCTAAGTGTACTCTATGTATACTGCCTAGGAACCTCTAAACATTTAGCTTCTCTCACTTTATACATATTATTTTTTCACTTTAATAATGCCTTATCCAGCAGGTACCAGATTCAGATTCAAGGGTTTTTCCTGATCATTATGAGGTATACACATGAGGGTAAGAAGATATTTATCCTGTCTTCAGGGAATGTAAAATTTAGTAGACAGAGATAAACTCTGTATTCTGGTAAACATGAAATAAGTTCATATCTTGCACATTCCATAAAAGAGGCAGAATGGATAATAAAGGGATCCAGAGAAGGGAGTTATCACACAGAGGTGAGATGAATAGGAAATGCTTCATTAAGAGATTAGCTTTATCTTGGGCTTTAATAATCACTAAGATTTTGACTGACAGAGGAAATGTCAGTTATAGAGGAAAGGGCAAGGGAAGAAAATGAGTTTTCCAGTTAAGCATCAGCATCAGCATAAAGTTTAGGAAAAGACCTCTATTATGGAGGTCTTTGGAATTTCTTTGATCTGTGGTGGGAGCCATTGTAGTTTTGTTAGCAGGACTGACATTAGCACAGCAGTGCTTTAGAGAGAATAATTTAGACATCTTTTGGCAGAATAATTTGAGTGAGGACAAACTGGAAGCAAGGAGATGAAACAATTAGCAATCTTTTCTGATATGATAGTCCAGAGATGACAGAATATGGGTTTGAAAAGTAGGATATGTTTTCACAAAGAAATATATTTAAGACACATATACACAGAGACATACTGTTTACCCCCAGTGAACTTTTCCCTTGCCATATTTATCCTGAACTGCAATTAATTCATTCTAACCTAGGCATTTTCACCTTCACGCTCATAAACTCTCTATGTGGGCTACATTTCGGGGATTAGATTTTTGAGCATTTGTGTATTTTACTAGTCTCAGGTATTTAGAAGCGTTTTTGAGATTACTGTGAATTCTCAAATGTCCGTATTTTTGGCACAGTTGAAACATACAGGCTCGAGTTTGAACACCAATGGTCTCTTTATTTTTATGGATTACTATTAGCTATTTATTTGACTGTCTCAACAGATTGACATAGTTGGCCAAATTTTCTTTGTAAACTTTCACTCCTGCCTGTTGTCACCATCACATGCATGTGCACACACACACACCCCCCAAAGTGAATCATACCTGCGTTAGAGATGTTTTGCCTTACAAATCATATGTCTAGGCCTATTACATTTGGTTTATATATCTCACGAAGATATTTTGGATGATCCATATGCCATAGCTCCAGCTAAGGGTGCCAAAGCGCTAAATCTGCTGACTGTGTTTCAGTTCTGACCTTATTTTAATTGTTCGCAATATTTGATGTGAATGACCACTCCCTTCTGGAAACACTGTTTTCCGTATTATAACGGCCTCTCTGTTTTCTTTTCCCCTTGCCTTTCTGTTTTTCCTCTTCTTGGCCACTAAAGATCGACATTTTCCAAAGCCCAGGTCCTCTTCTCTTCCAATTCTGCATGCTGTCCCAGCTGTTGCCTTCATTCCACGTCTTTGGTTAGTAGGAGCCTCTTCTAGTTGCCTCCTGAATCCTTTTACTATGACCCTGGTAGTGTCTGATAGCTTCCTTATTATCTAGTTTGTTAAGATGTTCTGGGCTTATCTGTACATTTCCTGCCCTAGACATAGAATCAGCTATTTCTCCAAGAAGTCTTGGTTTCTTTTAGTGGAAAATGGTATTTAAAGACCATAATTTTGGGCCCTAGAGGTGCTTATTGTGACAAGATTTGTAGTTGTTTACAGGCTCTTCCTATATGTATGTATAAATTAACACTAATACTTATAACTCAAATTCAGGACTATGTGATTTTTATATCATCTCTGGCATATTACATCTATGTGTTCCTTCCACGTTGAAAACTTTGGTTCTGAAGGACACAGGGGATAACAGAATTAGAACATCCCACATTACAAACCCAGTAGCCTCAGAATAATAACACTAATACTGTCACCATCTGTAAAATTTACATACTGCTTTTGATGCAGGAAATACTAGTGAGAGTGCTGATGAACATGTATGCATATTCTAATTGATTTGAAAAATTACAGACCTCTGTATTATTTATTTGTCTGTGTAGCAAATGATACTGCTTAGTTGAAATGATTTTTTTTTCAGTGTGCGCTTCTCTATACTTGAGGTCGTCAGTGTTTTCCAAGAGAAGCCTGTGGTCAATTCCACTCAATAGGCAAACTGGTATAATTAGGCCCAGTGCAATTCACTGTGAAGAGGTGCCTGGTGGCGTCTTGAGGTAGATCTTCTCTGCCACTCATTATTTTTACTCCTCTTGCAGTAAAAGGAACTTTTAGACCCATGGAAACATTAGGTTCATTGAGGATCAGCAATTCTTTTATGTGTTTACTTCCAATGAATGCAGTACTGATTTGCTGTTTCCTGCTAAAATATATGTTACTGGCTAATCCCTCGAAAGCCACTTTGAGTAGATCTTAGTTATTATTCAAAGAAGAGTAGAAGTGTGTTTGTGAGAAAACCAGGCTAGAAAAGGGGTTTAATGAATTCATTTTGGAATAACACAAGTCGGTATTCATCTTCTTGGAGGAAAAGTGAAGCTGAAACAGATTTCGATGGAAATAATGGAAACACTGGAGTTTTTACTTCGGCAAGCACCTTGGATTTCCAGCCCTGAGAATGGTCCTTATTCAGTTTTAGTGTGTAAAGTATTACTTTGTACAAATATATCTAACATTTGTAAAAAATTAATGAGAAAAATTAAATGGAAGGTCTTTTGAAATTTTGTGCAGCAGGTTTTAGGGCAGCTAAACTCAAATCTAATTCTGAAAACCTTAAGGTGGAAGGAGAGAGAAATGATAGTGGAGATCAGATTACACACATTGATGGTGCGATTTAATAGCTGAAAAGGCTAATGTGTGGTGTGCGATAGGCCAAGGATAATTTTTTTCTGCTCTGTTTTAAAGAGACAGCACTAACCCAGCATTCTTTTCTAGCTACATCTATACCTGAGAGTTATTAAAATTTTAATAATGACAAGTAGAGCAGGAAAAAATAGGATTAAGGGAACATGGGAGTTTATTGAAAAGAAAAGATTATAGAAGCTAAATACATACAACTTGAATTACATCAATGTAAGAAAGGATGTAAGCCACAGATAATGAAAAGCAGCAAAAAATAAATCTGAAAACAGGGAAGATTTATTTGATGATGTAGTGGTATATGACTAGAAGAAATAAAATGAAATCTAGGCATGGTAAATTTGGTTTAAAAGTATTTTAATACTACCAATAATGATAACTTATAAAGAATACTTTTATAGTTGTGTGCATTAAAACTGTAAATTTGTACTTTGCGTGCATATTTGCCAAGAAAATGGAGGTACTGAATGTTCTGTATGTCAGCCAGTCTTCTGCAGTGAGTAGTGGGGTTTCAAAGCGTTTGACTGGGGAGAATTGAAAAGGTAAACATTAAATTTGACATTATGATATCACATTATCTTCTGATTTCAGTAACCTATTTTGGATAGCTTGGTCTTTTTCAAATGAATATCCAATCTTTTATATTCCTTCCTTTCCCCCTTTTCTACTCCAAGTAGCCTCTGGTTGTATGGGGGAAGGAGGCTTCCATGAACTCTTGGTGGGACAAATGGGGCCACGTAACTAATCCACAGCCTCTGGGCCTTCCTGGGTCCCTGCTGTGCAGTGGCTGGTTTCGTTTGCTTTCGGAACTGGTGACTGCTGAAGTCTTCCCGGCAGAGCAAGCACTTAATGGCTGATGCCCCTGGTGCCAGCTATTTGTCTGCACATTGTGCTTATTTTTTCTCACCTCCAGTCCTATTAGTACCTCACCTTCTCCCTGGGGCACATGGAAGCCTCTGGATTCCCCGCACACCCTAACAGAGAGCAAGGGGAGCCAGCAACTCCAGCTCAGTTCACCCATCGAGCCACCTTCTTGCGCTTACTGGTGCCTCTGCTGTGCGGCATACGACGCTGGTCGTGGGTGTGGGAAGCAGTTCAGACAATCCGCAGGCAAGTGGGCCATTACCCAGACTCTGCAGTGTTTTAGAGCTTCCCATATCTACCTGGATATTGTTGTGCTGCCCTGCTCCTTCTCAGAATGGGAGAGGAAAGGACACATGCACCTGGCATTTCATTCTTGCCTGGATCTCTCCTTTCCTCCTGTAATCACCAGGACCAGATACGCCAGCCTTTCATTTCATCCTCCAGTTCTACAAGGGCTTCCCTGTGTCATGTCTTTCTCCATGGCAAGTTTTCCCTCTCCTTTTCCGTGACGTTATACTGTCAAATATCTGCTGGAAAACATGCTTTTCTAGAAGTGAAAAGGCATCTAGGCACTTTACAGTAAAAAAAATTATCTGATGTAGGTTCTGTTGTAAAAGGTTGTGTAAGACCCCTTCTTCTTAAGGCTCTTATGATCCTCTCCCATCTGCTACTCTTCCTCTTTCCATATCTGACTTCGCCATAACTCCCCCACATCCATTGAATCACAAAGCATTTAGGTCACATTTTTTCTCTCCCTCTAGTTGCTGCCATCCCTCCAGCCTCTGAAATCTTTAGCCTCCTTGCTCCAATAACTTCCACTTAATTGCAGAATAGCTCCGCTCCTGAAACTATTAACTCACATCCCAACCTTGGATCACTACCTCTCCTTTCAGCTTTGTGACAAGATTACTGTCAAAACACCCTTTCTTCTTCAGCCTCTGGCTCCTCTATTCTTTTCTCACCTATCAGCTTCCTCCTAACCCCTTCCATTCTCACTCCTCTTAAATTCCACGCACCACACCTTCCGTATTCTGTGGAAAGTACCCCCGAATTCACCATTATTCTCCACTTCACCAGCCTGACAAAAACCTCAATTTTGGATCAGTCTAGTTCAATTTCTTTACCCTGTAACCTAGATTTCTCAGTGCCAGGCACAGAGCCTAGCGTGTAGTAATTCACCTAATATTTGCGGAATGAATCAAAGTCAGTGGAATGCATATCTGGTAATGTTTAAGATCACGGAATTTGGATATGACACATACACCACATTTTAAACGGAGGGACCTTGGGCATGTTAAAAAACTTTCTCTGCTTTGCTTTTCTTCACTGTTAAGATAAAAGATAACAATAGTTTCTCCCTTACATAAGGATTCAAAAGCTCGTGAGTATAATTCACTTGGTGAGGGTCTGAAACATGATGCCCTTCTAGGCACGTTAGCCAATGTGTAGTTGTTGAAACAGAATGGACCAGACACCTGCGTCTTCACCATGGTTTATTTGAGTTCCTCTACCACGTTGTCTCACTAGTCCAGGTAGCTGCAATGGAT
Organism: Indri indri; assembly: GCA_004363605.1. NCBI lineage: Eukaryota > Metazoa > Chordata > Mammalia > Primates > Indriidae > Indri > Indri indri. The sequence continues at coordinate 30,514 of RJWJ010005724.1, forward strand.
TGGCTAGTGTGAGGTTACGGGAGCAGGGAGCTGGAAGTCAGATGGATGTGAGATTGCAGCAAGCAGTACATGGGAGCATCTCTCAGAGGTTAATAAAATGATCTTAGTATAATAATTTAATGACAGTGTTTCTTGTTCAGTGCCATTCTTTGTGTATACATTCTTTTTCATTACACAAGTAAATTCATAGAAAAATATAGAATTATTCTAATATTGACAAGATTGCATCTTAGATTTTGCATGGGCTTATACTTTATCTTTGCTTAATTTTTTTTCCCTTCTCTTAATCACCACTCTTTGCTCTCTTGTTTAGTCCCCAAGTTTTCTTGCCGGGACACTGGTCCTCTAAGTGTGCTGTAAAAGTTCCTATGTGGTCTGTATTCAAGGTGTCAGCAAAGACAAAGACAAAAATGGACACTATAATCCACATGCCATTGGTGTCTCCCTCCTGCTCATTTTTTTCTTTTTTGAATTTCAGTGGATTTAGGGGGTGCAAGTGGAATTTTGTCACATGGATATATTTTATAGTGGTGAAGTCTGGGCTTTTAGTGTACCCATCACCAAATAATGTACATTGTACCCAATAGGTAATTTTCCATCCCTCGTCTCCTCCCATCCTCCCCCCCTTTTTAGCCTCCAATGTCCATTATACCGTTCTGTATGACCTTGCATAGCCTTAGCTTAACTCCCACCTGTAAGTGAGAATATGTGGTATTTGTTTTTCTATTCCCGAGTTACATCACTTAGGTTAATGGTCTCCAGTTCCATCTGAGTTGCTGCAAAAGACATTATTTCATTCTTTTTTATGCCTGAGTAGTATTCCATGATATATATATTCCCCACATTTTCTTTATCCACTCATCTATTGATGGGCCTGTTGCATTGATTCCATAACTTTGTGATTGTGAATTGTGCTGTGATAAAGAGATGAGTACAGGTGTCATTTGATATAATAATTTCTTTTCCATTGGGTAGATATGCAGGAGTGAGATTGCAGGATCAGATGGTAGATGTAGTTTTAGTTCTTTGAGAAATCTCCATACTGACTTCCACAGAGGTTGTACTAATTTACATTCCCACAAACAGTCTATAGGCATTACCTTTTCATCATATCCATGCCACCATTTATAGTTTTTTGACTTTTTAATAATGGCCTTTCTGATTGGAGTAAGCTTGTATCTCATTATGGTTTTAATTTGCATTTCTGTGACGATTAGTGATATTGAGCATCTCTTCATATATTTGTTGAACATTTGCATATCTTTTGAAAAATGCTGTTCATGTTGTTTGTCCACTTTTTTTTTCTTTTTTTTTTTTTGAGACAGGGTCTCACTGTGTAGCCAGTGCGAGAGTGCAGTGCATCATCATAGTTCACGCAACCTCAAACTGCTGGGCTCAAGTGATCCTCAGCCTCCTGAGTAGCTGGGGCTACAAGCATGTGCCACCATGTCTGGCTATTTTTAAAAATTTTTTGTAGATACAGGGTCTCACTATGTTGCCCAGGATGGTCTCAAACTCCTGGCCTCAAGCAATCTTCCTGCCTCTGCCTCCCAAAGTATTGGGATTACAGGTGTGAGGCACCATGCCCGGCCTGTTTGTCTGCTTTTTAATAAGGTTGTTTGGTTTTTTTTTTTTTTTTTAGCTGAATTGTTTTAGTTCCTTGTAGAATCTGGATATTAGTTCTTTGTTGGATGCATACTTTGTGAATATTTTCTTCCATTCTTTAGGTTGTCTATTTACTCTTTTGATTATTTCTTTTGCTGTGCAGAAGCTCTTTAGTTAGATTATGTCTTATTTATTTATTTATTTTTGAGACAAGGTCTTGCTCTGTGTCCCAGGCTAGAGTGCAGTGGCATCATCATAGCTCACTGCAACCTCAAACTCCTGGGCTTGAGCAATCTTCCTGCCTCAACCTCCCAAGTAGCTTGGAATATAGGCACGTGCTCCCATACCCAGCCACTTTTTCCATTTTTTGTAGAGATGGGGGTCTCGCTCTTGCTCAGGCTGGTCTTAAACTCCTGGCCTCAAGTGATCCTCTCTAAGTGCTGGGATTACAGGTGTGAGCCACTGCACCTGGCCTATTTTTGTCTTTGCTACATTTGCTTTCGATGGCTTTGTTATAAATTCTTTGCCTAGGTCAATGTCCAGAAGAGTTTTTTCTAGGTTTTCTTCTAGAATTTTTATGGTTTTAGGTCTTACATTTAAGTCTTCAATCCATCATGAGTTAATTTTTGTATATGGAGAGAGAAAAAGATCCAGTTCATTCTTCTGTATATGGCTATCCAATTTTCTTAGCACCATTTATTGAATAGAGTATCCTTTCCCCAGTGTATGTTTTTGTCTGCTTTGTTGAAGATCAGTTGGCTGTAGATATATGGCTTTATTTCTGGGTTCTCTATCCTGTTCCATTGATCTGTGTAAGTACTTTTTGCCAGTTTCATGCTGTTTTGTTTAATATAGCCTCATAGTATCATTTGAATTCAGGTAATGTGATACTTTCATTTTTGTTATTTCTGCAAAGGATTGCTTTGGCTATTTGGGCTCTTTTTTTTGTTCCATACAAATTGTAGTATTTTTTCTTAATGCTGTATAAAATGACATTGGTATTTTGATTGACATTGCATTGGCTCTGTAAATTGCTTTGGGTGATATGGTCATTTTAATAACATTGATTCTCCCAATCCATGAGCATGGGATGTTTTACCATTTGTTTGTGTCATCTATTTCTTTCATCAATGCTTTGTAATTTTCCTTGTAAAGATATTTTACCTCCTTAATTAGATATATTCCTAGTCTTTTTTTTTTTTTTTTTTGCAGCTATTATAAATGAGATTGAGTTCTTTATTTGGTTCTCAGCTCAGTTTTTATTGGTGTATAGAATGCTACTAATTTTTTGTGTTGATTTTATTACTGAATTAATTTATCAAATCTAGGAGTCTTTTGGAGAAATCTTTTGGGTTTTCTAGGTATAAGATCATATCATCAACAAATAGGGATAATTTGACTTTTTTTCCAATTTGGATGTCCTTTATTTCTTTCTCTTGACTGCTATGGCTGGGACTTTCAGTACTATGTTAAATAGAAGTGGCAAAAGTGGGCATTCTTGTCTTGTTCCAGTTCTTAGTCTTAGGGGGAAAGCTTTCAACTGTCCCCATTCTGTGTGATGTTGGCTATGGGTTTGTCATATATGGCTTCTATTATTTTGAGATATGGTCCTTGTATGCCAAGTTTGTTGAGGGTTTTTATCATGAAATCATGCTGGAATTTATTGAATGCTTTTTCTGCATCTATTGAGATGATCATATTGTATTTGTTTTAATTCTGTTTATGTGGTGAATCACATTTATTGACTTGTGTTTGTTCGACCATCCTGGCATCCGTGGGATGCCCACTTGATCTTAGTAAATTATCTTTTTATGTGCTATTGGATTCTGTTTGCTAGTATTTTTTTGAGGAATTTTGCATCTGTGTTCATCAGGGATATTAGTCTTTAGTTTTCTTTTTCTGTCGCATCCTTTCCTGGCTTTGGCATCTGGGTGATACCGGCTTCATAGAATGAGTTAGGGAGGATTCCCTTCTTCTTGATCTTTTGGAACAGTTTCAGTAGGATTGGTACCAATTTGTCTTTGTATATCTGGTAGAATTTGGCTGTTAATTTATCTGGTCCTGGGCTTTTCTGATGGGAGAATTTTTTTTATTACCAATTCAATGTCACTACTCGATACTGGTCTGTTCCAGGTCTGTTTCTTTCTGAATCAAGCTTGGGAAGTTGTACATTTCTGGTAATTGATCCATTTCTTTTAGATTTTCCAGTTTGGGGGTATAGAGATGTCTCAGATGATCTTTTGCATTTCTGTGGAATCAGTTGTAATGATTCCTTTTTCATTTCTGATTGACATTTCTCCTGCTCATTTAATGGAATGTCATCTCTCTGCCCACATTCTTCGGTAGTCTTTTCAGATAGTATGAGAAGTAGTCCCTGGGTATCTCTCACGTCGGCAACCCTTAGAAACCATAGGATATGTCTTTCTTTTTTTTCTTTTTGGCATTGGTCTCAAGCATGGTGTCTGGCCCATGGACAGCCCTTCCTTGGTGTGTGTGTGTGTGTGTGTGTGTGTGTGTGTGTGTGTGTGTATGTATGTGTGTGTTGTTTTTGAGTGAACATAAAAGATGGGTAATTTGCCATGAAGGTCAGATATTCAGAGAGGCATAATGAAAAATTTTGTTCTAACGTATGATTTCTGGATTTCTCTGCTTTAATTCTGCCAAAGAGTTCACTAACCAAACTTTTCTTTGAGTCTTTTAAAAGCATTTTATGGATCAGTGTTGTTTTCTTCTTTCAATTTTCCCTCCTTTCCATCGGTGTTGTGCTAAAGGGAAAGAAAACCAATGTATAAATACCAATAATGCTGTTAAGCATTTCATATATATATAAAGTGAATATTTCCCAAGGATGTATACTATTAAGTGGCAGGAACCTAGATTTGAACAATGTATCTTGGATCCATAATATTGAAAGACTACAGCTTAAACTTGATTCAACATATTCATTATCATGTACTATGGCAGTGATTGCAAATTAGAAATTAGGTAATGTTACATATTTGGTTTGTAATTAAGATAATTACTTGGAAGTATTATAAATAAAATTATTCAAATATTTCCACAAAGTTGCAAAATGTCTGAGCGCCAGTTCCAAGGAACTAAAATAATTCCTCTAATGGAAATGGTATTATAGCTTTGTTAGAAAGGAGGAGTCACTAGTATTTCTACAGAGTCTGTAGAAAACTTTTAACGAAGCTATAGCTTTTAAAAGGTTTTATATCACTTCTATGTATGATCCTTGTCTCTACACACAGTGTTTATGAACTACTTGGCAATGAGACAATTAATTTGCTAAGGCTATCTATAGCCATTCATTAGGTTATGTACATTGCCTTTCCCCACTCTGATACACTCAGATATAACTTAGGAGACTATGATTTCAACTTAATTATCAGTATTCATCTAAAGAATTGCCTTTCCAGGAAGGTATACAAATGCCATGGCAATTTCTGTGCTTCCCTGAGTCAGGAGTCCTTGGAAAGGGCTGCCTCACTGTGACTTGCTTTTCTGTAAGTCTAGAAACTTTTGTCATGTTAGACACATTATTGTGTAAATAAATTATACAACTTATGTCCCTGTACCAATAGTCACTTATGATTTTAGTTATGATCTCTCATTCATCACCTTCATATTCATTACCATCTCTTGCTGATGGCCCAACCACAAGCACCTTTGATGCAATATTTATGTTTTTATATATAAATACATACATTTATATGTTTATGTATTTTTACATAAATGCATAAATACATATGTATAGGCACATACACAGACACTCACAGAGGCAGGTATGGTTGCCCAGAAAAAGGCAGTTTTTATGGTAATTATCATCCTCATGTATCATTTATATAGAAATTTACTTGTAAGATTTCAAAGCATTTACCTGGAGGAGAGTACAGTAACAATACCAAGGCTTTAGGTATATGAAAGTTTATTAGATGGTTAAAGATGATCTTTGTTTTCTGTCTAATTTTAAATTTAATAATACATGTATTCATCTCATCGTAAAGAAATTCAAAAATATATAGATTAACCAAAATCCCTCTTGACTACTTTTCCCCATTCTAAAGTTTTCTCCAGAGAAATTAGTGTTTTATCTTTGAAATGTATCCTTCAACTTTAAAAATAAATGTGTTTATATTCATGTATATGCACGTGGAACGTTTTAGCTTTGTCTCATGTTCGTTTTTAATATAAAAGTTGTTAACAGGTATGTGTCATTCTGCAACTTTGTTAGTCTGTGTGTCCTGCAGACTTTTTATACCAGGGCATATATACTTTCATTATTAATTTTAATAGCCGTATGGTATCCAATAGACTTAGAATAAAATCCAAAATGCTTACCTGATGGAATCCATGGAGTATGGCCACCTCATCTCATGCTCCTCCTTGCTTACTCCTTTCCAGACACACTGGCTGTGCCTTGACGTTTCTAGAACACACTGAACACAATCCCACCTCTGTCTTCTTGACTGAAAAGCTCCACTCCTTGGTGTTTTCTTACCTCATTCCCTTACTTCATTCAAGTTTCCACCCAAATCTATCCTCATCAGAAGCTCCTTGATGTTCCTGTCCATCTCCTGCATCCTCCCATCCATTCAGGATCTCTCTCTCTCTCTCTTTCTATTTTTCTCTCTCTCCCCTTAACTTGCTTTATTTTTCTTTATAATATTTATCACTACCTGACATGTAATAGATATATTTCTTCATTAGAACTTACTTTTGGAATTTTTTCAATAGTATAATATATCCTCGGGATCTAGAACAGTGTATGGCACATGATTGGTGTTCAATAAATATTTATGAATGAAGGAATGACTAATATGGAAGTTTATTTAGTTTATTTAACCATCTACTTTCCGATGGACATTTAAGTTGTTCACAAAGTTACGCTATGACAATGTAACAATAAATAATAATACCCCCTTATATGTCTATATGTGTGTGTTTAGGGTGGATTCTGATTTTTAAAAATCTTTGCATAAATGTGAATGCATGTTTAAAATTTTAATAGACAAGAAAAAGTAGCCCTCCAAAAAGGTGATACCAGTTTATACTCTCCAATATGGGAGTCCCTGTTTCCTCACATCCTTGCCAACATTATGTGTGAAGTAACTTCTTAATGTTTGTCCAACTGTTGGGAAAAACTGAAGTTTGTTATAAGAGAAAAAGGAGGGAGCATGATTGAGTAGGCAACTATCAATTTCTGCCTTAAAGTTTGTTCATTTCCTTTTAATTGTGATATCACTCTTTTCTTTTTTCTTGATTTTTTAAGTCAATTTGATAAAAAATGTCCAGTATATTGTTGAATAATAGAAGAGATAGACGCATCCTTTTCTTATATATAACTTTAGTTTTCACCAGTAAATACAATGGTTGTTTTCAATTTTTTTACTTTTATTTCATTTTTAATTGGCAAATAATAATTATATATATTTATAGGGCACAATATGATGTTATGATATATTATGGAATGATTATGTCAGGTTATTAACATATCCATCACCTCACATACTTGTCATTGTTTTGTAGTAAGAACATTTAAAATCTACTCTTTTAGCACTTTTGAAATATACACTATTATTAACTATAGTCACCATGGCATGAAATTCTTGCAGCTTCCACTTATTGAGTTAAGAATATTTTTTAGTTTGCTATGTATTCTTAGTATGCTATGAGCTATATTCTCCCCAGGACATGACCAGAATCTTAGGGCACTTTAATTTTGGTTTTCCTTCCTTTCCTTGATACTTCCTATGTTGAAAGCACCTGCCATTTAAATTCCAAATTGTTACTGGAATTTCTAAAAATTACAATTCATACTTATTTGCACTTAATCATATATTTTATTGTTTTCTTTGTTCATCACTACACATATGTTTGGTCTTCCTCTTATATTCACTTTTCATTGTACTTCAGTACCTCCTGTAGTGATTCTTTCAGATTGCATCTGAGAGTGATAAATTTAGAGTCCCGCATACCTGAAAATGTCTTTATTTTGCTTTTAAATATGAATTATAGCTTGGGAGCATAGAGTTTTAAGTTCAGGGTGATGAAGAGAAGTTGGTTAATAGGTACAAAAATACAATTCGAAGGAATAAGTTCTAGTTTTTGATAGTACAGTAGGGAAATTATAATTAATAATTTGTTATGTATTTCAAAATAGCTAGAAGAGAAGAATTATAATATTACAAACATAAAGAAAACATAAATGTTTGAAGTGATGGATATTCCAGTTGCCTTGACTTGATTATTACACATTCATGTATCAAAACATCACATTTTACCTCAAAAATATGTACACTATTTTACATAAATTTAAAAAACAAAAAAAAGTATTTTAAGTTCAAAATAGCATATCTCATAACTTTAAAGATATAATCCCACTGTCCTCTTATAACAAATATTATTGAGAATTTTGTCTAATTCTAATATTAATTGATCTGTGTCTGCTTATTTTCCTCTAAATTCTCTCATCCTTTTGATTGTAAGGGCTATCGCTTTTATTTAGATTCGAGAAATAGTCTGTTGTAATTTATTGAAGCATTTCTTCCACTCTGCTTGTCTATTTTCTGTTTCAGGAACTATTATTACATAAATGTTTAAAGGTTTATATCCATCCTGTAGGTCTCTCTATTTTTTTTTTAAGCTCTCTCTTTTCCCCCATTTTGATGCATTCTGTTATATGACCACCCTTAGCCCCTGGGCCACCCCTGGTCCTCTAATTGGCCATGTGCTCCCCTCCCCCTAGAGCTTGGAGCTCTCTTGGAGCTGTCTTCTACTTTTTTTTTTTTTTTTTTTAAGCATTTTACATTCCGCCATTTAACTATTTCTTGCTGAGCATGGTGGCATGCATGTTTGTAGTCCCAGCTACTTGGGAGGCTGAGGCAGAAGGATCACTTGGGCCCAGGAGTTCAAGTGCATCCTGGACAATATAGCGAGATCTTCATGGGCAATATAGTGAGACCTCATCTCACTATACTTCCCATATTTATGTATATATACATATATATATATATATAAACATAACCATTAAAATCTAAAAAAGAAAATTATAATTTCTTCTGCACTTAGTCACTCTTTCTTTTCCACCAACTTGGTGAATTTCTATATTTTTCATATATGTTTCTGTAATGTGTATGAGTTTGAGGTGGGAGGAGAGGCTTTGATGAGTTCTTATTCTGTCATCTTGATCCCATCCCTTGCTTAATGGGTTAGTAATAGTAAATTTCTCTATCGTAAACATTCATTAAGCATTAGAGATGTTAAGACTGAAGAATCTTTACCAAAATTTTTTAAAAATGTGATTCTTGGCCATCTTTCTGTTATCATTTGAGATCCTTCTTGATCACAAAAGTTTAACTCCTTTTAACCTTCAAAGGCTATAAGCAATTTGATCTTAAAATTAAACTTATATGGTGCTATTTGCCATAGACAGTATTTTGCTAGATTGAAATTAGCCATTTTAAATGAAAACCTCTCCACTTGGCTGAATTTTCATTTCTCAGGAAGTGTGTTCACCTAGCCCAACTGTGCTATTGGAAAAGTTATCTCTTACCTAATTTTCATTAAGGTTTTAACACATTGATGATAAGTTTTGAGAAACTAGATTTTACAGACAGGACACATGAACACCATGAGTAATGGAGGTATTTGAATCCTAGCGATGTCAACTGCAGTTTTGGAGGCTGCAGGCTTGCAACTGCTTAAGCTGGAGTCTAGTAGAAGCTAGAATAAGTCCTTGGCTTGATCTTGTAGCAGTTGGCTGAAAAATATCCATTGAATTAAACAGAAGCGTGTGGGTACACTATGTCATAAAGCATTAGAAGCATAATACATCACAGAGACTCCCTGCAACTGGTTTTCTGGGATTAAAAGTAGTGTTTCACTCAGCGAGTTGCTTGATGCAATTTCGATAAACTTGAAGCCATTTAATTTTTATTTTCCTTTTCACCTGCCTCTCAAAGTTTCCCATAATAAAAGTTACAGTGTCTCTAATTTTGGGAAGGGATCATAAATATCAGCAGCTCTGAAAGGATGAGGATAGTCAGTGTTACTTTGGAATCAATTTCGTTTTTAGATGTTAAAAATTCTAAATTATGAATTTTAAAATGCTGATTATGAAACGAAGTCACATTATTCTCCTCTATGTTTGTTACATAATTTTTTGTGTGTCACAACAATAGCTTCTACACTGCATGTGCCATTTTATACATTGTATAATGTCGCTACTTTTTTTTCTTGTCTTCAGTATCGCTTGGATAATGTCACTACTTCTATTGATGCTTAGAGGACCTAATGATTGTAAACTGCTTCTTAGTGAGAACTGAGAATGTGTCGTGAGGAGAAATTAGCATATAAATGTAAAAACTGTGATCCTGGAAAAGTTTAAATTCAATATTGTTAAAGGTAATGTTTGCTCATTTCACAGGCATGAACAATACTCATTTAATAATTTTAGGATGCAGTATAACTTGGAGAAAGAGGAAAAGTTAATATGTGGTAAAACTCTGCCATTGTAGAACTCAAAGAATCAACTCATTCTGTTACTTTATATTTCAGTAGCTGTAATAATGTTTTTAGGGCATTCCCGTGTATGCTTTATTTCACTGGAGATTATAATGTCCATAAGTGCAGGGGTTTTCCTGTTGCTTTCCTCCTGTAGGAATAGTTCTAGTGCTTTGAGCAGCGCTCAGTGGAGAGAATGCTTGGTAACCCGAGTCATTGCAAAGCGTTGGACACTTGGAGTACCTGTCTTCATGTTGGAAGTAGATATTGACTCAAATCCATTTAATTATTGCACTTCACAGATTGATGCAACAATTAGTTTCAATATGAAATTAGGAGAACCAGCTTATTTGTTTACAGTTCAGCTTAAATAGCTCAAAATAATTTGAAAAAGGCCGTTTACAATCACAAAAACCTTTAACTTAATGAAAAAATTTTAAAATGTGCTTTTGTAACATTGAAATATATGTATATATAAACACACACAATTTATATATTGCATTATATTATATTATAACCAGAGATCCTGTTAGGTCCATGTAAATAAATGAATAGTTAAGAGAACCGTATATATAAACATCTATGGAGTAAACGTAATGCACTACCTAGTATGTGCAGTTCAAAAGTACCAGATGAGAAGAAATCCCTAATTTCAAGGAGTTCACAGTCTACTATGGTAGTTCTTATTTAGCAATTTAGTTTGTTACAGTGAATCTGAAGGGGTTTTATAATTGTTTATTTTCTTAGCAAGGCTTACCAGGCATCTTAAACTGGGTCTTTGCCTCCTGCAAAAAAACCCCACTCAGTTCTTTCTGAGTGGTTTCCTTTCCAAGGAAATCAGAGAGGGAGAAAGGGGGATGGTTTCAGTGATTACAGGAACTTTTAAAGTACATATATAACATAATGGATCTCTCTTTATAGGAAAAGTGACCATGGAGAGTTCTGGAAAGGATTGTAAAGCGCCTTAAGATTGGTTGACACCAACTCAGTGGCAGTAGGGTACCTCAGTACAACCTCTGGGGACAACCCTTGGGGAATGTGCTGGTGAACGGCGCCCTCTGGAGCACGGCCGTCGTGTGACTGGCATCCCGTGGAGCTTTGCAACACAGAGGCCTGCTCAGAGAGGTGAACTTGTGCCATTTACTTGAAATAAGTCTAGTTTGAGCCCTAAATTCCCTTTGTTTGAAGTAAATTTAGTTGTAGGTTTGAATCTATTGTGTATATTGACCTGAGAAGTCAGGGCAGATAATATTATTATAAATAGATACTACAAAGGGAAAGGAGTGAGGCCAGGCGAGGATTCAGAGGAGCCGAGGTTCCCGGCCCAGTGACTACAGTTCAACTTGAGAAACCCTCGCTGAACCACTTGGAAGAATGGGCTCTGTCCCCATGGCAACCCTGGGACCCCCCCCCCCCCCCCCCCCCCCCCCCCCCCCCCCGCCTCCCGCTTCTGCAGATCTTAGCTGTTTCTGCCAGTTAGCTCCGGCCTGAGCTATCAAATCCATTTACTATAAAGCCAGATGCTACACACTCAAGGATGCACAAACCAAGCACAGATGTGTCAGAGGGAGAGGGGGAGTAAAATTTTCTCAGATAGTGATCTTTTTCCTTCATATGACAGATATAATTAACAATTACAGAACATAACTATTCTGCTTTGTGTCAAAGTACACTTAATTCAGCAAATCCTGACTCCCCTTGCTAATTAATTGCTTATCTTTAAGAGCTTTTCAAGAACTTTATTTTTTATACCCAAAGTACAGCACTCATTGTATTTTTGTTTGCAGTGCACCTACACCTGAGTGTGTGTACATGTGTGCATGTGTGTGGTGTATACATGTGTGAATTGTGTGCATATTCCCCAATAGATTTTGAGTGCTCTGAGGTCAGGAATGGTATGATATTTATCCTTGTGTCCTTTGTGCCTGCCTCTGGGTTTGGTGCTTAGTTAGATAATCCAGAAATGCTATTTGTATTGTGGAATGTAATCAGGAATGGCCCAGTTTAATGAATGATAGAACCATTCCTGACTAGCTTTCACTGGGTGGATGGAGGGAGGCGGTCATTCGGAAGAAGGGAGCGTTATAGAGCAAGTATTCACAGTAGTACTGAGGACAGAAGGTATTGAAACACTTGTCAATTTTATATGTGAAGTTTGTAAGTGAAAACATTAGAAGGAAGTTTTCAAAAAGAGCACAAGAATGTCTCCCAAATGTGTTTTAATATATCCGATTGTGATTTACTAATGGAATGAGAACTTTCCCCAGACATCACAGTAAGAGGGACTATTTTGAAACGGAACAATCTTTTAAATGATTCTTCTGATAGAAGAATATCAGGTAATAGTGATAACGTCTTAGTTTTAAAAATCAGCTTTAGCAAATTACAGGATTGATATAAAGAAGTGTTCTGAAGGCACCAGACAAGCGTTACGATACCTTAGAAGGCAGGAAAAAGATGCAATGGCTCAAATTCTTTTACTGTTTTATAGACTCAAAATAAGTCTGCCAGTTACATAACCTAGTTATTAATCAGGTTTTAAGTGACCTACCAAAGGTCTTGTCTTTAATGCCTATGTTTTCCCCCCATCAGGCTGCTTTATTATAATTAAAATACATGCAGTTGATCAAGAATTTGGCACAGAAATGAGCACTTCAAAATTCTAAACCCAGTTATTTCTATAGGAAAGCCAACTGTTCGTTAAAAATCTAGGCTGACTGACCTAGATCTCCAAACCGAAAGGTTTGCAGAGACACGTGCAGCAGTGTAAATCTCTGAGATGTGGGTTATTTAAACAGATGGTAACTGTGACACAGTTAGCTCTAACATGCAAATTGGCAGAGATCAGGACCAGAAAGGAAGCAGGCTAGAGAGAGAGGAACCATAATCTCATTGTGGACCTCTGAGAATTTTAATTAAAACAGAACAAAATTCAGAGTTCTTGGATATACTTCTTCAGAATATTAATTGAATATTAGTGTTGGTTGAATTCTTGCTGTGGTACCAACAGTGGGGAGGGCTGAGGAATTTGGGGACTCTTCTCTAAATTTTGCTAAACTTTTGGATGTGATTTGGCCCTGCCAGTTATATACACTCAAGTAAGATCCGGAAAGAGACAGTAAGTTCAGGACAGTGTTTCTGCTGTGTTATTGATGTTAGAAAGGCAAGTTGTGGAGTTTTATTTCTTTCTTTGTTTTCTGTAACAATAATCTATAGCCAAGACACTAATTTGGTAGGTGTCAAGGGACTATTAAAACAGAGGCATTGGTGGCTTCCAGATCCACGGATCTGCAATCCTAGCAACCCTGATGGTGGCAGTCTGGGCAGTTCTGTGGTCTTGCTCTGGGACCCATTCCTAGGGGCTTAGCCTAAAGCCAGCTACTCCTGTCCTGCCAATGATTTTGCAAACTTCTGCTTTCCTGTATTAACTTTTTAGCTTAAAATAGCTAGAATAATTTTTCTTTCCTGCAACCCAACCCTAATTGATACAGTACATAGAATGAAACGTACCTATTTCCTGCTGCATCCCCTCTCCCCCAGTCTGGTATATCTTACATAATTCCTATTTCCATGCTGAATTGTAAAGCACAAATCTCATTTATCTTTCTCTAGAAGGAAGAGGAGAATAACATTTCAGGAGAAAGGGGTTACGCCTATTCATTACATAACCCAGAGAGACCATTTTGGGAAATGAGAAGATTATCAAGAGAGATAAGGATAAAACATTTGATCTGAGAAATCAAATTCATGAGCATTTAAAGCTATGTTTATAATTCACATATATCAAGATAGAGGATCAAAGAATGGCTGCTTCTCACAAAAAGCTGTTATCTAAAATTGACAAGAAATTTCCTGGAATTGGGTCAGCGAAGTCCTAATTTATTGCATTTTTTTCTTCACTCCATTCTTTCTTCAAAGACAGTCAAAGGACAAGGCAAACACAGGGCTGTTTGGCTAATACTGCTAGATCACTCCAATAGAATGATGCACAATCAAATTTATGCTTGATTATTTTAACTGACATTTAAAATATAAGTGTATATGCAATTCCGCAATGTTATTCTTCTTTTGAATTTGGGGGCTGATGTGGAAATTGAAAAAGTTTCAACTAGAAAATAAAAAAGACTGATAGATCAATTAATCACTGGGTAATATTTGTATATACTTGCTTTTGGCCATTTTTTTTCTATTATACAGTGCTTGAAAAAATGTCAGTAATATAAGAATATATTTCTCATTTTAAAAGCAGAAATCTATGAATGATTCAGTTAAATTACTGAAAATTTTTCCATGGCCCTTAATTCTGATTCCCTTACCTCCTCTTCGCTGAAATTAACTTCTATAATTAAGTTTGTGCATTTCCTTTCAGTTCATTTTTTATATTTTGACTTCTACATATATGTATACATAGCCACAAAAATACAGGTTAATATTTTATGTGGGTTCTTTCTATGTGAATAGGATTATACTGTGCGTATATTTTTGCAACCTATTTTTTTTTTCCTTCAACAACATGCTTTTGAGATCTATGCTTGTGCAAATGCTCCTTGACTTAGCATAGGGTTACACTGTGATAAACTTGGCATAAGTTGAAAATATCCTAAGTCAAAAGTGCATTTAATACATCTAACCTCCACCATACATCCTTATTTAGCCTAGCCTACCTTAAACGTGCTCAGAACACTTACATTAGCTGACAGTTGGGCAAAATCTTCTGGCAACACAGTACTCTACTGCAAGAGTTATCTGTTGTTTAGCATGGGCCGACTGGGAGCTGTGGCTCCCTGTTGCTGCCTAGCCTTGGGAGAGTATTGCTAGCCCAGGAAAAGATCAAACTTCAAAATTCAAAGTACAGTTTCTATTGAATGTGTTGCTTTAGCAACATTTCAAAGTCAAAATATAAGTTGAGAAACTATTGAAAGTTAGGAACTGTGTTTGCAGATAGATCTACAGTATTTGACTTATCAGTATTTTTGTATCACTAAGATAGAAAATAAAACCATTGCCAATTAGTGCATATAGAAAGTAAAATGTAACAAAAATTAATCAGTTAAGACATTCCTAAAACCTCTTCACATTCGGAGTTAAATTCTTGAATCACTGCCTGATTCAGTTACTGATGCTTGTGTTGTTTCCAAATAGTACCATCCTCTGTGCCATCAAAAGTATTGATGAAAGAGCACCTCTTTAGAGAATGCTCTGCTATTATCTCCAGTAATCTCTTTCCAGCTGCTGATACCCATGGAGTTTGATGCTCACATTTTCTTGATCTGTCTAGAGGTGTGAATGAAAGGTTTTCAGATAACAGTCAGAATTCATATTCATTCTTCAAATAGTTCTTAAATGGTTTGTTGAATGCAGTGTTACAGGCTTGTAGTTGTTCAAATGTGCCCTCAGGAATAACAGTTTTTGCATTCTCAATCAATGGCAACAGAAGCATACCTACTATCTATTCAACAGCAATTATATGATGTTATTAATTGTAAGAAGCAACTCTGTTTCATATACTAAAATGTGAAAAAATTTATCTTGAAATTGGTGAAATAAAGTAGTTCATTCTCTTTAATTGATAAATAGTATTTGTTTAAAATCATACAATATTTTAATGAACTATTTCTATCTTTATGAGCATTTAGGTTATTTCCTCTTTTTGCTATTCCATTTCACTTGAAAAATCATTTTATTTATGTGAATTATGTCATAAAGTTTAAAACAGATAATTTGTGAGGCTTTCATAAAATAGGCATAACATTTTAAATATGGTTAAACTTTAATATGTAATTAAACAAATCACTGAATTAAAACAAGGTGACTGTTAAATGAAAATTATAGTCTCTCTTCTATAAACCTGTTGTTATCACAATAAACTATTTAAATAATGAACTTTTTAATCTCTCTTATAACTGTATTAGGCAGAATGTGATTGTGGGTAACATACACTTCATATTAGGCTCTAACATAGTATTTTAACTTACATATCAGTGTGGATTTATCAAGTAAACATTAATATAGTCAATGAAAAGTCCTTTATTGGTAGTCTGATATTGCAAGGCACTGTGTTGGATAATATGAGAAATGTAAAGATGAATTAATGAGAAACTAAAAAGTTATCTAGTTTCCCCATCATGGCTTTTCTCAGAATCTTTTCATTTCTCAGTTGTCACTTCAGATTTGAATTCTGCTAACCTTGAGGGCCGATTTGTGCGAAATCTGTGCCAGGTACAAGCAGAGAGAGACCCTCTCTAGATTCAGACAAAGCACCAACCTCAGATAATGTCTCTTGCTCTTCCTCCCCACCCCCACCCTGTGAGGAGGCTTAGTTTAGAGCTGCAAGAGCTTCTCTGGAGCACTGCAGGAGAACTGTTGAGGTTTATTGGCAAAAAGGTCCCAAGGAAGGGAGAGACATCCAAGGGCATTATTGCTTCTTTTTCCTGATGTTATTTTTGCTAATTTGGAAGTAGAATGTGCTAGTGCCTTTCCAGTATTTCTGACCCCCGTGGGAAATAAGCAAGAGTCAGATTTCTGTTGCCCACCTAACTTACATTTTTCTTTTGTTCCTGATTTTTTCATATTTTTTCAGCCATGAAAAAGAGATCTCCCCCTAAAAAATTATAACAAAGTTGCTTTCTCACAAAATTGCGTAACCTAACTGTATATCAGTGGAAGCTATTACTAAGTCATATGCTACACAGCCTGGAAATATTGGATGATTTCTAATTTTTTAACATTTCATGCGTGGTACATATGGAATGTCTGCCACTAAAATAAGAACTGTATCACATACTGTTCTTTTGGCTGGAACATAAAAATAAAGCCCTACTCCAAGGAGCTGAAACAAATGAAAATTGTCTTAAAAAGATCGTGGTATACCAATAGGAAAAAATAGTACACCATGCAGAAGAGGCAGAAAGAAATATACTAATGAACAGCTTATATGCAATTTGGTAAATGAACTATACACACACACACGCCTCTGAGATATCAGTGTATCTCTATGTGCATTATACTGAATGCTACTAAATTTACACTTTTCACAGATTCTGATGTGCCTATTTGTATAAACACAGTTTGCTAGTGTGATTTTAATGAAAATCAGAATGCCCTAGTACTTTACAAACTTAATTGTTCACTAACATAATGTGTCATGTGCTATTAGCAAGATGATACCTATTAGCTTTTCTAAATCTTTTTCTATAAACACACTTAAAAGTGCTGCCAAAATTAAGGTTCCTCTGCATATTGATGTCACCCACTGTGCTGTTAGCATAGCTACAATGGATGTAATTTCTTAATTCATTCAAAATCCATGCTTTTCCATGTAGATAATTCTTCATATCTTTTCTCTTTCACTCATGATTACAATTGTAACTCTGCTGTGCTCTTAGAATAAAGAGGCATATTTATCTGTTTTTATGATCATCCTCTTAATGGTGGGTTGCTTATGTTCCTTGTCAATGCTATTATGATCAAATGATAACATTAGTGTTTGTCATCAGCAGGTAAATCTCTGCTCTCTCGTTGTGTAGGTCCCCCGTGATGGCAGGGCAGTCTTTGGGGGAATTGCCATTGGCATTTATATGTGGGCATCCATTTTTCTGATACAGTAAACCCATATAGTGAGTTTCCTCAGTCTGTTGAGGAGGACCTTTCATCACTTACAGACTTGCTGTTCATAGCACTGAGGTGATGCTGCCATTGTCCGAACTTGGGATAAATGGAACATGAACCAGGATCTGTCACAGCCTGTGTTGCTATGTGACCAAAATACAAAGTACATGTTATCAAGCTGGGGATACACTTCTATAGGAAAAAATGGAGGTATGTAAAATTCAGTGAAACCCATAGTGCAATAATGATAGCAGCATTTAAGAGTTAGAGAGTTCTAGGTTTTGTACACAGCAGCTTGCATAGCTCTTTTAATCATTATATCCGCCCCTTTGAGGTAATTCTTACCATCTTCTCTTCTTAAAGATGAAGGAAAGGAGCTCCAGAGAGAGTAAAACCTTTGTCTAGTGTTGTACAACTGTGCCATTTGGGATCTCACAATGCTGTATAGAGAATTTTTACTCAATAATGTATAGTTGACCGATTTTTGCTTATTATCTGAATACTTAATATGAAATTAACTTAGAATAATAATGATGAATATTGATGTAGTACTAATGTAAGTTATATAGAAGCTGTTATGTACTTTACTCCATTTAACAGCCCTTTGCAGCCCCTATTACAAATGATGCTCAGAATGTTCCAGAAGTTTGTCCAAGATCACATGTGTGTTATGTTTCAAGGCTAGAACTCAAATCCAGTTCTTCTGGTCCCAGATTACATACTATATACCATGTATCTAACGGTGACCAAAAAGTTCATTTTATATAAATTTTGCTGCTATAAAGATTTTGTTAAACCACTAATATTATAGGTTTCCTTTTTTAGTAGTATTTCTGATAATCAAGTGTTCAAATATGGAACACTAAAATTTAATCCTGTTAGGAGCTGGTGAATTGATGCATATTAGAAAGAAAAAACAGAGAACTATTGCTAATGCCACTGAAACTAACTCTTTGAATCTTTAATGAGTGCATCTCTTTGAAGTAGAATTTCCGGTATTTTTAGGCAAGTTCATCCCTTCCTGATGTTTAGATTCATTATTCTGTTTTAAGTTTTAATACCGTCAGTGTTGATGGAAAGAATTATTAGATATTAAGGCAAGTTTACTTTTCAAGCATGTATAATATTTACTAATGTGACAACCATGTTGTTTTGATGTTTTTGGTCAAAACGTCAAAACATTTTTGCATTCTGTTTTGTATTTTAATACTTTTAAAAGCAGTGCAAGGAATGATGAGATGCTTATATAATAGTTGTTCAAACATCTACAGCATTTATTAATGTGACTATTAGAGATGTAATATTTAAAAGGTGGCCACCTCTCATAAAAGGAAAATTAAAAATTGCACTTTAACCTTTTTATTGCAAAAACCCCATAGATATAGAAAAGTGTATAAAGTGTAGATGTACTCTCTAACAAAATATTATAAAGCAAAACCATCATGCAGGAAGAGAAATGGGAAATTGCCAGAACTCCAGAAGCCTCCGGCAGGCCCTTTCCTAACTGTATCCCTGTCCTTTTTGCGGTAATCAACTTCCTTGCTTCTTTTTATACTTTTACCATGAAGTGTGCATTTCTAAATAATATAGTTTAGCTTTTCCTGTTTTGAATTTTATATAAATGAAATTACACAGTGTGTAATATTTTGGGCTATTTCTTTTGCACAAATTAAGTTTTTAAAATTTATTCATATTTTAAGCATGGGTGTAGCTATTTACTCTCATTTCTATATGGTATTCTATTGTAAAAATATTTTACAATTTATTTTTCTGTACTGCTCGTGGCCAGTTGGGTTGTGTCCAGGTTTCAGCTATTACAAGTAATCATGCTATAAACATCTTGTTTTATAACCTGGCACATGTGTATAAGAGTTTCTCTAGGGTGGGTAATCGGAAGTGGAACTGGTGCTCATAGAGAATGCATATTTTAACTTTATTAGATAATGCATTTTTTCTCAAAGCGGTTATACTTATTTACAGTCTCACCGATAGTTTATGAGTCTTCACATCTTTGCCAAATCACGCTATTTTGCGACTTTGCTTGACTTATTTTAATTGACATTTTTCTGATTATTAACAGTTGAGCACTGTTTTGTATATGTATTGCCTGTTTAGATTTCCTCTTTTATGAAGTCTCTATTCAGACTTTTTGCCCATATTTCTTTTATGTTGTCGTCTTTTTGTGTTGATTTGTGAAATACTTTATGTATTCTAGTCACATGCTCTCTTAGCTTCTTTTCCCCTTACAGCAGTGCATGGGGCGGAGAGTTTATATGCTACTACCCTAAAATCCCAAGGGAGTAGAATCCCAAGGAGCAGGGGTGATTAACAAGGGAAATAAAGCAGAGAGGAGGGAAAGCTGATAAAAAGATGAATTACTGAGCAGGCAGATTTTCCAGTCCCAGAGGATTGTCCCACAGGGCAATTACCTGCCTCTCAAGACCTTCCACTATAGAGACTAAGGGGAAATATTTATCTGCCAGCTTCTGCCCTTGATTGGTAAAAGGCCCATTCACAGAGTACTAAGTGCCCCCCACTCCTGGCTTGCACGTGTGTGGGTACTGAGTAGGGTCTGGTGGTCCAGTGACAGTGACAAAACTCATGGTGGGAGAAGAGAGGTTGAAACACAGGCATGGGCCACGTATTCAGCTTTCATATGGGACCTTTATTTTTTCCGAATACAAGATGTCCTGCTCACTTCTTGTAATTATCATAGTAACCCCTTCAATGTATTGGCCTGTCGCTATCTCTAAAAGACTTAAGGCAAGAAGATTAGTAAAACAAGTAATAGTCTTCATTGTTTCAGGTAATCTCAAGGCTGTCAGTGATATTCACTATAAATTTCCCTCGCCATCAATCCTAGATTTTTCTTACTCTTGAACAGCAATTGGAGCTAATCTTGGTGACTTGACTGCTGGATAGTTCCCTATCTTTATCTCTGAGAGATCTAAATCTTTAGATACCTTATTTTTGTCAGCCCACTATAGCTGCTAAAATTGCCCATTCACCATCATCACAGATGCACCAAGAAATGCACAATGAATCACCCTGCATTCATACTCCTTCCCCTCCCATTGTATAGCAGAAACTCTAGCTCTTCTTGATGGTCAGAGTTTATGCTCTCATAATAAAGTAAGTTGGCCAGGAGTGGTGGATCACACCTGTAATCCCAGCACTTTGGGAGGCTGAGGCAGGAGGATCACTTGAGGACAGGTATTCACAACCAACCTGGGCAACATAGTGAGACTTCATCTCTACAAAAATGAAAAACATTAGCTGGGCATGGTGATGCACGCTGGTAGTCCCAGCTACTCAGGAGGCTGAGGCAGGAAGATTGCTTGTTCCCAAGAGTTGGAGGTTGCAGTGAGCTATGATCACACCACTGCACTCCAGTGTAGGTGCCAGAGCAAGACCTCATCTCTTAAAAAAAAAAATTTCCACAGTGGATCATTGTGAATATTGATTGGTAAGAAGTACCAATCCTGCCCCATCCCTAGATTCCCAGATTTGTGCATTCTAGACCTGTACTGTACTATATGTATGCCATTAGTTCAATATATAAACCTTGTTTTGAAGGATAGTCACACACACTCCAATCCCATAGAATTTTCCCTGAGCTTGTACCTAAGATGTTCCCATAACTGGCCATTTTATTGTGCTATTAGGCTACCTGCTTCTGATCTTAGAAATGAGATTCCTATGATCATGCAAACATTTTTGCACTTTCTTGCCATAAATTGGTCCTAGCCAGAAAATCAGACCCTAAAATTTTTATGAGCTATCACTTAATCATAGAATTAAATCCCAAGCACTAGGAGTGAGGGACAAGAGAAATGGGCTAGAAAAGGAAGGAGAGCCAACGCAGAGATGTGTGAACACTGAGTTTAACTGATTGATTGATTCCACGGCACTATCTCCTGAGGAGACTTATAAACTGCTCAGGACTATCCATCAGAGGCAGGGATGGAGGGGAAAATTTTGTCCAATGACTCTTGAATTGGTCACAGATATGCATGAAGGAGTGTTAACCTTCCCACACTTGTGGGTTGCACTTGTGTGAGTTCCAGGAGGGGCCTAATGATGGTATTAGCAGGGAAACCCCAAGGTAAGAAGAGAGAGAAGTGTTGGGGAGGCTTGAGGTAAGGTGCCAACGGTCCCCTGCTAAAATCATGCTTCTTTTGGAGATTTATGTAAAAGTGAATACATAAAATGCATGGAACTGCATATGCAGATTTGGATTCTATCATGAAACTTAGGCTTATTTAGTCCAAATATTATTCAAATTAAGAATAATGTTCCCTTATGTCACTGTGGGAAATTATAAGGAAAGAATCTCAGAATCAATGCTTTTGTGATTTGTGTTTACATAAGACTGAAAATTATAAGAGAGGTAAGCTCAAAACTTTTAAAGAATCATTAATTTTAGGTCAGATTATCTAATATAAATATACATTGGACTTAATTATCGAATATAGGAGATAAGTTTATTATATGTTCAAAAAATAATGGCAGTTTGAAAAATCTTGATGTTAACAGTGGTTATCTCAGTGGTTACATTATTTTCTCCTTTATACTTTCATGTATTTTCTAAGTATTCAATAAGAAACATGTATTACATCTGGGATGAGAAAAAAAATACAAAAAATATTTTAGAAATTAAAAAAATGGCAAAAAGGATGAGAAATGGCTGTTGATTTTTTTTCTCTGCAAAATCCCGATTTCTTTCTTGATGTCTATAGACAGACTGCATTGCTTTTCTTTAAAGTTAACAAAGTATGTGGAAACTTTTACTCATTCTTGTCTTCACAGTATCTATATCCTTGGTACCTTGTATTATCTGAGTCTCTATCAAGAGTTCAATTAATCTATATTTTCAAACCTGTATGTAGAGCCTTTGCTTTCTCACAGTTTCTTTTCCTTATTGACCTTTGAGGTTATACTTTTCAATTGTTTGAGATCTTAGGTTTCTCTTGAAAACATGCAACTTTATATAAGAATAACTTTTAAACATTACACATAATATATGTTTCAATAACTTGCAGGTGTTTAAGAAAAGAAAATATAAAAGCGACAGTGGGTACATATTTATATTTCTAACGTCCTACACTGAAGTCTGTGGTCTGCAGGAAAATAAAGAAACATGCACATTTGTAGCTAATTTTATTTCTGTCAAACCGTAATTATATTGGCACAGTCAGTCTGACATAGCACCAGGGACAATGTCTCCTCATAATTGTCTCCCTGGTGCCACCCTCAAAGGTCAGTGTGTCAAACAGGTTGGCTTTTAGTAAACTTCTTTATTGTTACCATTTTTGAATTTATCTAAGTTCCTTTAAAATTTGTATTTCAAACTACATGACATTAGCCATAAATTATTGAAGAAATAAAATACCGCTATATGTTATGTATGTATGTACGTATTTGTGTGTGTGTATATATGTATATATATATATATATAAATGGAGATATGCGTAGCAAAAGCCCATCTTATTATTTTAATGATACAACCAAGACTATAACTCCAGAAAAATATGTATTTTTCTCTCCTTAATACCATAGTGTGAAAATTCAAAGTCCTTCCTTAGCCTTTTGATAATTATGAATTTGGATCATTAAAATATATTAGAAGTATCTTTCAAAAGTAATTTTTGCAGATTTTTTTTTCCAGGACAGGGTCTCGCTCTGTCATCCTGGATAGAGTGCAATGGCATGATCATAGCTCACAGCAACCTCAAACTCCTGGGCTCAAGTGATTTTCCTGCCCCAGCCTCCCGAGTAGCTGGGACTAGTGGCACCAACGTACACCACCATGCCTGGCTAATTTTTCTATTTTCTGTAAAGATGGGGTCTCACTGATGCTCAGGCTGGCCTCAAACTCCTTATCTCAAGCAATCCTCCTGTCTTGGCTTCCCAAAGTGCTAGGATTACAGGAGTGAGCCACTGTACCTGGCCAATTTTTGCAGAATTTAATGCTTGAATGTAGTAATATGCCTGCCTTTAAAATTGGGCATTAATGACTTATAGGCTCCCTATATTTGAAATAATTTTATATTGAAAGAGCTGACAGAACAGGGTTTAATTTTTGTTAAAGTCAATATAATTGATATTTGAAATAGTATAACCAGTGATTTCTCTTCACTTGAAAGGTGGTGAAAGACACATTCATTGACAACCACATTTATTCTTTCCTGCCACAAACACATATTGGGAACTGGCATGTGTTGTATGTTGTTCTGCATTGTGGGACACCCAGAAGACTAAGATTGTAATCCTTGTTGACTGGAAGAATACCTTCAGTTAATTGTTGAGTGGGTTTCCCTAGGAAAATATTCGTTTCAAGGTTTTTAGACCTTCTAATTTAAGCTTCTGTATAAATTTAATATTTGAAGGAAAACACTATACTTACGGAAGCTTTGATTATATTCGATGCCCTTGTGGTGGTGTTCTGAATTATTTTAATGACTTCCTTTCTTGAAAATGGTGGAAAGTTTGTTTATGGGCTTGTTTATATTTATTCATTTATTCACTCACTCGTATGTTCACTTGTGTATTCAAACAAATACAGAGAGCTCACCTTTGTCTTGATATCATGAATAAAATAAAAATGATAGCCCATTATATTAGTAGAAAAGTTAAGAACTGCCCAGATGGTTGATTCAAGTGCCTACAAAACTACATATCCTCATGATCTTAAAAATGTTATTTATGTGGGTAAATTTGGAGAAAAAAAATCACCCTTAATCCATCACATTAGTTTTGAACAGTACCTTCTAATTAATTACTTTACACATACATACGTGTATAATTTTAAAATACCTGCATTAGGACATGCATTTTTTGTATTTTGCTTTTTTGTTTGTTTTACTAAACATTAGTGTGAGGTATTAAATTAGAAGAAACAGCTTAAAAGTTTGAGAATGCTACAAATATTTTATTTCTTTTATTTTTACCGTAGAGTTTCCAGAGTCATGATTGAGATATATATCATTCAAGTCAAAAGCAAGATGGTGATATCTTATAAATACTAGCACTAGCTAAGCTACAGAAACACAAAAACCCATGCGCATATTATATATTCTGTTGCAAACATTTCTGAGTCCTAATTTTTTGTGGAAAATCCAGTGGGTACTCAGAAGAAACATGTATCTGAGTGTTACTGAATAAGCTCTGTAGCAAAGTCCCTTGGTGCTTGAATTCATGTCCTCAAATTAGGGGCTTTTTCCTCCTTTTTAAAAAATCAGTTGCGTTGTTCTTAAATTATAAAATGTCAAGCTATTATTATCTTAAATAATTATTAAATTGCTATAGTTGCTACTAAGCTATGTGCGGTGCATGAAACAGTTATATTTTCCACTTTAAATCCAAAGCGATAAAAAGCTGATTGCCTTAAAGCTCGGTTATCTATACAGGAAGGTAATTCTTATAAAACATCAAGAAGCGAATTTTATTTTAGAAATATGTGACTTTAAAAGTCTTACGGATTTAAATTTCAAATTAAAAACATATTGCTACCTACTGTGGTTTGGTAGGATTTATTTGCAGTTGTTCTGGCTTTCAAATTTAACTCTTCATGATAATTCTCCCAAATTACTTTTTCCTTTATCCTCCTATTTAAGAGCTTAAAATAGAAAAAGAAGCCAGAATATCTGCAGATAAGTAGAACTATGTGAAAAGGAAATGGTTACAGTAGGGGGTCCAACAATAAATATTTTTAAAATATGACTATTGTCCATGTCTCTCTGTAGTCTTCAAACTTCTCATTTAGATGCAGCACCTGATCACTTCCCAAACTAAAAACAATTGTCAATAGTCTGTTACTGTAAAATCAAAAGTGGAGCATATGGGAATTTTTGGCTCCATTTAGGTTCAAGAACTCTGGACCTAAAATGATTCCTAAGAATTATCAGTTAATCCTTGAGCCTCCAGCTTGGTGTCAGTGAAAACTGTAGTCAGTGGTCGTCAACCTAGTTCTGCATCTATAAAAGCTCTCTGTAATAAGGCAAATGCATTTTTAAAAAGCTATCATGGAATTATGGTCCATGAAACACATAAGAAAGGATGTTGTCTTTATTTGCTCTTTAATTCCAAAATATGTTTTGGAGTTTCCTTGCAGGAGGAAATTTGAAATATTCTAAAGCAGTCAGAAGCTGGGCTCGTCCTTCCTCTCCCTACTGTTGTCTGATGCTTAGGGAAGTAGAAGGAGCAGTAAATGAGAGAGGGGCAAACACGACTCAAACCAACAGGTTTTTTGTTTTCTATTTTTGGTGATATTGTTTTAAATAATGAGGTTGAAACATATGACTAAAATTAGGGTTTGGGGATTATCTATGAATTTTGATTCTGTTATCAGTCTTCATTTACTATGTAGTTGAACATAGTGACTTCCTTCAAAGAGGATTTATTTTTTACTGTTTTAATGATGCTAGATGATGGTATGTCCTCAGTTGTTCTTTCTGAATTTTTTTATTTTTAATTATTATACATGCTTAATAGTTGTATATATTTATAGGGTAAATATGATATTTTGATACAGGGATACAATATGAATTAATCAAAGTTAGGGTAATTGGGATATCCACCACCTCAAGCATTTTATCATTTCTTTGTGTTAGGAACATTCCAATTTCACTCTTTTAGTTAGTTTAAAGTGTACCCTGACTTATTTTTGACTATAGTCACTCTGTCGTACTATCAAATATTGTTCATTCTATCTAATTATCTAACTTTATTTTTGCACCCATTAGCCATCTCCACTTTATCCCCCCCTCTGCAATACCCTTCCTATCCTCTGGTAACCATCATTCTACTCTCTCTCTCCATGAGATCAATTGTTTTAATATTTACTCCCACGTATGAGTGAGAATGTGGGAGATTTATCTTTCTATTAAGTGAAATAAGTCAGAGCTGTTTTTATTCGGAAAGATAAAACTTATGTATTCTTTCAGGAAATTCACCTGCTAAAAGCAAAAATAAGTAACAGCCCACACGCCTTCCTCTAGAAAATTAGCAGCTTTTTTGTTACCCTCTCAACATCCCACCTCCACCCCAGCAGGTACGGCAAATATCAGTATGTGTTCACTGGCTGTGTTGGAGAAAGAAGCATCTGGTAGCTCAACATAAACTTCCTCTAAAAGAAGTGAAGCTTCCCGTCAGGAAATGTGTGGGAATATTTAAGCCTAAGAAAGACAGTTCTGTTAATATCACTCCTACAGTCTATCCCTCAGGAAAAGTCAGGAAAGTTTCCATGGTTGGCTATTATATATAGAAGTCCTAATCAAGAATTCCTGGTTCAGCAAATCTTTTTAAAAGGGGCAGATAACAAACTCGAATCTTTTCTGTCAGTTGCTTTTTAAAAAAATTATTTAAATTTGCATTTGCATTCTGTGATTGTTTTATCAAATAAGTATCTTCTACCAAAAATAATTTTTAAAATATAGATGTAAATAAGACAACTCTATAAATTATTATAGATAGACTAATAACCCATAGCTTTAAAGAAATTAAGTTAGAGTAAAAAGGTACCAGTAACTGACTGAGTGGGAGTTTAA
Organism: Indri indri; assembly: GCA_004363605.1. Classification (NCBI taxonomy): domain Eukaryota; kingdom Metazoa; phylum Chordata; class Mammalia; order Primates; family Indriidae; genus Indri; species Indri indri. The sequence continues at coordinate 57,783 of RJWJ010005724.1, forward strand.
ACAAAAACAGAACAAAACCCTCTGAATACTGGTTCCGTTATATTACACTATTATAAACTGTTGGGAAATTCTGTTGGATGATGAGCCCAATGCCTGCAGAGCCAGACATTTCTGATTAGTAGCAGCAGTTCTGGGTCTGTGCATAGATTATGGGTCGTTCAGTTTTAATCAATACATTTGAGACACAAATATGGCACGGATCACTGATTTTATGCAGTGAAACTGATGTTGACTCGAACCCTTATGAGGTTCTGAAAGGGAAAACCCTAATGAGCCCTTCTGTTCATAATTATTGGAGGGTTGGCCAAAACCCTATATTTGGTTGCTTTGGTGGAACACACAGCTTGCTCTTAACTTTCTTTACTATACAAAAGCTTCAGACACATTTATGACTAAAATACAAACTAGAATTTTGATTTCTTGACAATTTTCTTAGTTAGAATCCTGTTGTAAAAATGAGTTATTTCCAGCAACACTTAAAAAATAAATAATAAAAAAACCAATTTAAAATCCAACTGAAAACAATCAAACATTTTCCTCTAATTTTTTCTAGAAATATTCAACACCTTTATGGACACCATGCAATTTGTCAGTACTTCATTGTGTAGATGGACTTAATAACTCATTTGCAGCTTCTAAAATCTTTCCTGGGGCAATATGGTATTCCAAAGTTATGCTAAACTGTGGAAAAATAGTTCAATGCACTCTGTGAAACTCATGTGGAATAGATTTTAATTCTCCTCCAATTGATACATGAGTGGTTCTCAGTGCCCTGCCAACCGGTATTAGAGCTTGAGGCAAAAGGGAAATTCAACTATACTGATTCTGTTTTTATTTAAAATTCTGATATTTTGCTCAGCATAGATGTTTTGCATTGACTATGATTTATTTAAATATTGCATTAAAATATTATGAATCTTAATTATTAAGTTTTTTGTGGCCCCTTTAAATTTTGCACCAGAGGTGAGTGCTTCACTCCTATAGCCTGGACCTTGGCCCTAGTGGTTGTGATAAACAGATCTAAGAGGAAGATCTCGTTTGTCCACTTGTGCCAAAATAAACACCTGAACATTGCAGTTGTCACACATCATCCTACTGGTACTAACTCCTCTAGGTTTAGAGCAGTTGTTCCCAGTGCCCTGAATACACTGCTGATTGAATCCGGGGTCTTTTATCTGTAGTTGTGCTAGCTTGTTTAAGAAATACTATATTTCATTAATAATTATACACTTGGGCTTTGCATATTTTAACATTTCTCTGAAATTGGGATTTATTTAATAATAAATAGCATCTTATACTTGGCAGCTTTATTTTTTTCTTTCTGGTGTGCTTTACAATTAGTGGTACCTCTAATTTGATGAAGTGCAGTGCTCACCATAGCATCGAATGTGGCAATATTGCTTAAATTTATTCTAAGCATCTCTACACTGAGATCATTTTATGATTGCACAATGGTATATAGTTCAGTAGGCTTTCATTTTTAAAATTCATTATTGGCCATTTAAAAATTACATATATAAGTTCTAAATAAATATAGATTATAAATATGCATTATAAAATTGGGGCCCATATAAAATTAAGAATAGTAAAAGAAAATGGTTTGCAATGAAACCAGTACACTTTTCATTGAAATACAATTAATGCACAATACACTTAATATATATTACTTTGAATGATCTCTTTTGCAGAATTTTAAGACTAGCTAGGAAACTCAGCTATGATCATACTCTATCCAGTGAGAGAGTTAAACTACCTCCCTTCTTCCATTCTGTCTTGTTACCACTACAGGTCCTGGTTAAGCAGGCAGAGCATCGCCCATGGAAGCAGAGTGGGGAAAGGAGTTCCAAGACTGTCCTGGATGGAAGTGGGGTTCACCTGAGGCACCTGAGTTAGCATAAGCAGGTTAAAAATTCCAAGTTATTGTCACAGTAAAGCCAAGGCTTTAGCTAGGAAAGTGCTGCCAAAAAAAAAAGTCTAAGGATGAGGCAAGAATAAAAATGGGATAATGAAGCCTGAGGTGGAGAGAGAGAAGAGTCGGAGGCCAAGTGGAATCCATGGGAGAAATGGGTTGCAGGCTGCAGTCCAGAGTGAAGGAAATAGGAAGCAAGCTTGTGCTAGAGCCACCTTTAACACTGCGCCCACCCCACGTGCTTTGGCAGGGTGGTGGCTGGCAGGAGCCTTGACAACTAACTTTCTTAAACACTGTAGTTGCCATGTTGGCCCTACTTTTTCAACTCCCCTTTAACCCCATTTGTCTACAAGCTTTTTTTCTCTCTCTCTGGGGAAACTACTCTCTCTCTACTAAAATTAGTGGTGACTTTGTAAATGGACTGGCCAATGAGCAGATTTTAGAGCATGACATCTGGCATTATTGACCTTTCCCTTCTTATATGTGACTAGATTTAAGATCAAATGTGTGTATGATCCCACCGTTGTTTGATGAGGAGAAAAAAGTAGTATTGCGGATTGTGAGGACAATCAGAACTAACCCAGTTTTCATCACCTCGATCACCAGTCAGTTCAGGCCTGTGGAAGACACAGTTCCATGTTTTGCTGCTGCAATTCATTTTGGGCAGCCCTTGTGTTTCTCTCTACTAGCAATATTTGAACACAATACAAAGGCAGCTGCAAGTTTTGTAGCCAGTTCCATGAATCCCTATATGCTTTTTCCCTGAACTCACTACTTGACTCTTTGAGCTGTTGCCCAGAAATGATGGACTCAAACTCCTAGCCTCCAGCCATCCTCCTGCCTGGGTCTCCCAAAGTGCTGGGATTATAGATGTGAGCTGCCACACCTGGCCTGAAATGATGGATTTTCTACAATACAAAGGAGTAGAGATCTGAAGGCCCTGGGGCAGACTTCCTGCTGCCAAGATTCACCATGCCCCACAACCTGCCCCCAATGCACGTAGCCCTTCGTGAGATACACCGATACCTGCCCCAACGGACGTGGCCCCTCCTTTAAAAGCCCATGATCTCCCTTAGTCTGGGAGACAGATTTGAGGCAGCTTCTCCCATTCTCCTGGTAATTTCTTTCTTCCTCGTCAATCCTTGTTGTCTTTTTAATTGAATTTTTGTGTGATGAGCAACTGGACCTAGACTGAAACCCCCTTGCAGTTTCAACAATATATGCTGTTTTAGTAAAAATGCAGTCACTGATGAAAAGTGTAAATAATCCTTGCATTGATAGTCTTTTTTGTCCAAGCTTTCTTCTCAAAGAAAATATAAATAAATGTCTTATTTTCTTTGTTTTTGTTAAAATATTAATTCAGTGTCTGCTTCTTGGCTGTTGATACTATATAGTGGCAGATATCATTGATAAAATACCTGAAGGAAAAAATATAATTGACTTTTTTAATGAATAAAGGAGGTTTTTTTTTTCTTTGAGTATTTCATAGAAACTGCCAAACTTAAACACATCACTTTAAGGAGTTGACCCATTTAAACTTCCACAACCTATTTTAAATTGGCTGGAGAGAGACATTATGAAAAATATGGAATTGTAAATGTTGGAATCAGAAGCAAATGAAGTTATTTTAGTATCATTTTTAACATGTCCTAAGAATTCTCCTAACAATAAGAATATTGATAATATATGTAAATTAGATTTAGTTGAATGAATATGCATAAAAATTAACATTTAATTTGGGAGGGAATCTTGAGAAACAAAGTAGATTAAAAACATCTCTATCTTTGTGTTAAAAAAGTCAGTGACCATAATTTTAAATAGGAGATTTTATTTACCATTAAGAAAATTCGCAATTTGCAATTTGAACCAACCGTAATTGAAGTCCACATATTGGAAACAGTTTTAAAGGCTTTGTGGCTTACTATTTTTTTAATCAGCCCTGTTCAGGTACCATTTATAAAAGGTATGGCTCATCTACTTAGCCTACTAGGTCTGTGCCTTTTGACTACAAATGTGATATGCTTCTGTATATCTCAGGTAGTATCTCTTCCAAGCCACAATTGAAAAGATTATTTACTAGGGAATAGCAACAAAAAGCTTTTTTGGAATGACTCAACACACTCTATGGAACGATTTGCAGTCACAATGTATAAAAATATGTACATTTAATTGACTTAAAGATAGGAATGATTTAAAATGATATTTTAAAATGATAAGAATCAACAAATCAAGAATGATTCTGGTGATAACTGCTGACCTGCTCCCCCATGGATGGTGGTGAGACACTTAGACTGGAATGACTGAGGAACCAAGTCCTGATCTTACTTGAAACTATGTCTAGGGTGTGAAATGTCTATAAGGGATCACTCAGTGCATTGAAGGTCATATTTTCTTTTGAAGGGGTAATAGGACAAGACCAAGATAGCAAGATGAATTTTTCCTAATAAATATAGCTCTCATAGGAGTACGTGGGTCTGGAGAGCATAAAATAATCAAACAAATTGAGTTTACTCAATTCAGAGAGAATTGTTCCATTCAGGAAACAACTGCCTTATGCCCTCCCACCACTACCATCTGAGAATTCTGTTTTAACTGGACTCTACAACTTACTTAAATAGATACTTGGTTCTGTTTATAGATTTAAATTTATTTTTAGGATTGGACTAAAGTATAAGGCATTGTTTTTTTTGGATATTCATTCTTCTTTCATTTATTCTTTCTGTAATTCTTTCTTGCAATAAGATCAAATTTAGTTGGTTTTGTGGGGGAGAAGGAAAACTTTCCCTTCACTCCCAGAAGGTTTGCTGAAAGATGAATTCACAATAAGGCAGATTAATGAGAGAAAGAGATTTCAAACTTATTTACTGTGTGCATGGGGAGAATCACAGAGTGATTACCCAATATCCCAGTGGGATCCAGAACACTTTATACCCTCATTTTAGAGGGGTGGAGGAGATAAAGAATATAGATAATTCTGCTTGGGGCAATAAATGATTACTAGAGAGGATGAATAGACACATGGGAGAATGAATAGATGGGGGGGGAATATTGACTTGTAAATGATTCTCTTTGGAAATTAAATTAACCTGAGAGACAGGTATTATCTTTAAAAGGGGTTGGGTCATGTCTGGTTGCATTCTTTATCTTCTTTCCTGAAGTATATTGAGATAATAGGGTGGGAGAGGAAAGGAAATTGTTCTTTTTGAAGGGTCCCTCTGGTTTTATGCAGCTAGAGGGAAAGCCTCTCCGAAGGCCTGTTTATCTCTAAGGGTCTTTAATTCAAAGTACTCTTTATACCAAGAAGTCATATTTTGGGGTGACATTCCCTGATCTCCTTCAGTTTTCATAAGAGAAAGAGAGAAATCTCTTTGTTTAATTAAGGAGCATTTATTCTGAAGAGCTTTTGATATAATGATTTAACTGGCATTTGAATTAGGTGAGGATGCTTACAGAAGGATAAATATTCTTAAATTATAAAGCCCTGGAATCTTTAATTTTCTAATCTACTATTGACTCTGAACTGAAAAGATATCTTAAAGATTTTATATTTATGGGCCATATTCTTTCAGTATCCAAAGTTACTACTTAGCTATGAATTAAACAATTTTGGAAACTGCCTAAAATTCTCAGAGTCCCAAAGTTATCTTATAAATTTATCAAAACCAGTTATTATTTCAAAATGTACTTTATTTACTAATAAAATATAGCTGTGCCTTAATTTTAAAAAGCCTAGTGTTTAAAAATCCAATATATAGAATATATAAGACAGAAGGTGATAATAAATATTACTAAAGAATATTTTGCTTTATTAAAGAATTGATCAATGTTCTCTTTAAAAATATTAATTTCATTTACTGTATTTATTATTATTTATTTACAGATATTTGTCTGTAGGCCACAAAGTGTGCAGATAAAATTTAAAATTTAATTTTGGTAACAATCCTCTTTGAAGAGCAATCCAAAATGACCACTAAGCATCACTGGAATTGATGTTTTGGGGAGGAGGAAAAAGATTACTTTGCCAGCAAAGGAGGAGAAAAATGGCAGACCTGTCATCTCAAAATCCAAATTTCCTCCACATAGGCAGAAATACAGAGCTTTTAAAGGGAGGGCCTCTCAGTTCTAGGCTAATGTGGTTAATTACTCTAATGTCCCATCTTTGCCAAAGACAAAGCCTGTGAACTCTGCTAGCCACCCACCTGGGGGACTGGTGCCACCTGGGAGTTATTTCTTTTAACAAAAGGGATGCAGGCCAGTGTGCAGTTCCCAAAAGATTTTGGGAAGTTTTAAAGAGACAGAAAATCCTTTTTTTTCCCCCCTTCTTCAGGCTGTTCCCTCTGTTATAACAGCTGTTGGTTCAGGCCATTCTGAGGACATGTAGGTTAAAAATTCCAAGGCTTTGCAGCTGGAAAATATTCTATTGTCAATAAGCATCCACACCAAATCCAATGCCATCTGAATGGTCTTATCGATTCTGTCTGGGCTGAGGGTTGTAGGTAAGGAAAGCCTTTGATCTGGGTCTTAGGAATGTGGGGCCAGGGTGAATGTCAGAGAAGCCAGCTGATCAAAGTTGTGCATTTGTGGTGGGTCTCTTCCAGGTCTGGGGTCAACACCTCACTGCCTCTTTGGGAAGTTTTGGGAAGAATGTGTGCCCATTTTTTGCTCCATTTAACCATCCACATAAAGTTTCATTGAAGCTAAAGCTTCTTAAGCTAAAGCCAAATCTAGGAGTGAGTTTCGATATTTGGCCCCTCCTGCAATGACTCTGGTTCTGAGCCATTTACCTGACATTTTCTGCCTGCTTAGTCGTGGTCCTTACTTTTCCTCTGAGTGGGCTGTGACATTGCCTGTGACATAGGCTATTTCTTCTCATCCAACTTGCTCACCCTGCATTGAGTATTTTAGGTCTGGATCATGGTAAAGGTGTTCCTCCATTACCACCCTTTAACTTCTATCATTTCATTAAAATGTCTGTTCTATAAAACTTTGCTCATTTTTAAAAAGTGAGTTAAAATAAATGTGAGTTGGATATGAGACATAAAACTGGGAATTTATTTCATGTCTAGGACCAGCGGTAGTCTCAGCGTCCTTTGGATGTGGGGGCAGACTTTGATTAAGGGACCCATGCTGGGCTGTTACCTTGACTTGCAGGAAAATAAATGTGCAATCTCACACATGCTTGGGAATAAATAGACAAAGAGTTTCTTAGATTAAGGAAATAAGTAGAGCATGGGGTTCAGTCTTGTGTGTCCTGTTTTCCACAACCTGAGATTTTCTTGAGTATCACTCCCTGATGCATGTATTTTATTTAGCCTAACAAGGCATTTCCAACACCATTGGTTTTGGTGCAAAGTTGAGATAACCATGCTCCTCAGTCATGGCCATCCCATATCCCAGGCCGTAAGAGGTTTCTCTGGTTTTATTGCTTTGTTCTCCCTTCACATTCCACCTCCCCACCCCCACTCCCCCCAAAAAATCCATTCTAACATGTTTAGTAATTTCTATGGAAATAAGTGTATATTCATTATAAAATGAAATGTTTCCTGTGTAAATATGCTTTTATTATACATAAATATTATTGTGTTACATAAGGGTTCTGGGGGCTGCCAGGCATAATAGCAAAGTTGGCATGAGCCAATAGATAGATGACCTTATAAATCATGCTAAGGAATTTGGATTTTATCCATTGGGAATGGGAAGTTATGAAAAGGTTTTAAAAAGGGGACGATGACAAAATCAGCTTTAAGATTCAAGCGTCCTTTGACAGCAATGTGGAAGATGGCTTGGAGGGGCCTCTATATAAAAGCTAAGCCTGACATTTAATACATTGGAACTCCTCAACAATGATAGCTGGTATTGCTTTTCACGTTTCAGAAATCTCTGTCTTATGAAACACAATATAGCTTTAAGATTAAGAATATATTCTGACTTATTCCCTTAAGGAGAATTCTAGTGAATTATAGAAAGCATATTGGCCTTTTCTCATACTAGTTGAACTATAATAAGCATTGTAAATATGTTTCCGTCTGAGCATGTAACACATTTGTGTTCATTTGAGATGCTTTGTCTAGTTTGCTGGGCTGTGAGTCCCCTTAGGTGTGTTCACCTGCCAGCAATGGGAGCACGATTCCTGGAGGCGCATGATGGATCTGGTACATTCTAAGAACACCATTATAATACAGTTGAATTTAAATAGTGGGGCTTATGTGCATGAGGATGTTATTAAAGAGTCTGATTATCGTCAATCTTTCTATAGTCAGAACATTGCCTGGATAAAGGGGAAAACTTCAAGTCCACCTTCTCATACTCTCCTCCCACCTGCTCTTTTATTGCAAGAGGATGTGGCGTCTGTTTAGAAGGCATCAGGTTATAATTATGTCCACGGCAAAGAAAAGAAAATATTCTAGTTTCTTTTCCTTAGATTTTCTAAAATTGGCTGAAGGAGGGTGCTACTCACTGCCGTGTGACAGTCACCATTGCATAGCTGCGGGTTTTGAAGAAGACTTGCTGAGAGAGAGTGTGGTATTATCATACTATCCAAGTTGCCTTGGACCTTTGGGATTTCTGTTTGAAGAATAATTGATCTTTATATGAAAAACTCTAAATAGGTGATATGTCTATGGGCCCCATTCTCTCTTTGGAAGGAAAAGGTGTTCAGGAGAGGGTGCAAAGGCTACATAATGGATTTGAGGTCAGTCTGTTCTGTACAGTTTGTGACCTCCACAGGTGCGTAGGGGAATATCTGGGCTGTATAAAGCTAACATCACACCCTCTGTTCATTTGGCAGAGATGTCATCCAAAGGAAAGTGGGGGGCAG